>VDFB02299274.1:0-15789 GCA_007258455.2 Sequoia sempervirens
TCTCTTACACCACCACCAGCATCGACAGCGACAGGAGTGGCAACCTCGGCAGCAGGAGCTGGGGGAATGACGGAGGCCACTAAGGCGACGACTCCAGCCCCAGGAGCACCCGAAGTAGCACAGATCGATAGTTGGTTGGGTTCGGTAGGCCTCACATTGAACGTGGCCGAGCAGCCAGACCAGCAGGAGAAGAGTCCCTCGGTGGGACAAGGGGACGAGGAAGGGCCAATCGTTCACACCCAGCAGAGTGAGACGGCCAAAATCGGCGAAGATACACTTGCACACCTGGAGGCTAGCATAGCAGAGGTGCCAGGGACATCCATTCATGAGTCTCAGCAGACAGCCGGGGAACCGCCCCAGGAAGAGACAGAACCTTGCACACCTCCCGACGAGGAGGAGAACCAGGAGGGGGACTCGGCGGAGGGATTTGTAGTAGAAATGCCACAGCTAGACCCAGCCGATCCAGTAGGCACCGTGCAGCGATACGTACAGGAGCTCGAGCATATGGGCAGGCTGATGATCCGAGTGGGACAGGTCTCCAGGGACCTGAGGATTGGCCGATCGCCTCTAGTGGGCTAGGAGGTTCACCGCATTCGAGGATTTGTGCAGATGGGGTGTGAGGCGGAGTTCGCACGGATATTTGGCGAGGGGTGGCCAGCAGGAGAGACTCCTGCTATGATGAGAGCCTGGCGGGGTCGACCACCGAGGCTAGTAGGACGGGATGTAGGCGTTCTGGAGAGTTTATACTACATAGAGCTTGCCTTCCGAGATGTTTTTATTCTGATGAAGCGCCAAAGATTTTCCACCGAGGTAGCAGTATCACGTCGAGTGGATGCCTATAGACTCTGAGGTCAGGATGAGTCGCTGCGACCATCGAGCAGTGAGAATGAGCTTGGTGACAATCTCGACTTACCCGGTGAGAGGGAGCTTGATTGGAAGTCTTGGAATACTCGGTGGCAGCCACAGGAGGAGAAGCCTGGCGAAGAAGCGACATGGCAGCGGTAGTGAAAGCGTTAGAAGGATCCCGATTGGCTGCAAAGAAGTGGAATTGGCGGCCAAAAAGTCACGGCGGAGAAAGCGAAAAGAACCAAGCCCGATGGAAGCGGCCGGATGGTAAAAGCGGCGAGGAGAGAGAATCTGGCGGTCAGCTTGGCTCGCTGCCTACTTGTCACGGGAGGTGGCGCCTGCTTGACGAGCATTCTTCCACTCCGGCGTCATCGTGCATCCAGGGGCCTCCCTTCCCCCCCTACTTCACCGGTGATCTTATCTTGCTGTATGTATGTCGTCTGGAAGACGACTTCCTTTTTGGGGGGGATGATGTTAGTTGTATATTTTACTTGTTGTCGGCCGTAGTCGGCCTTGGTCGTAGTCGGCCAATTGTTAATAAAATAATAGTTAGTGGGAATAAAATATGTCATGTACTTTTGGGAAAGCATGTTCTGATTAATGTTAATGTAATGTTGTTATGAAACGTCGTGTCGGTTGGTTATCTAACCACCGCCGAGCGTTATATGTAGTCGGTTGGGATAGTCGGGAAATAATTATGATCGAGTCTTTGTTGCCGATGTTGATACTGTAAGCATTGTGATACTCTTTTGTACATGATATTTCTGATGATGAATAAAGTTCCTGGTGTTAAAATATGATATCTTTCCGTTTACTGTTTTATCCTATGTTCTGCACATTACCAGTTTGCCAGTAGTACGTAAGATTAGAATTACATTCCGTAGGCAAACACTCCCTAACTAAAAGAAAATGAAAGTATTAAAGGGATTCTCCCAACAAAATAGCCAACAATGTAATGTTCGGTAAGCTCACACGAAACAGAAGCACACACTTAAGAAAAATTAGTCATTCTAGGCAACTTACCTTGTGAAACACATTTTGGATGGATACCCTAACTTCCTTGGGTGCCTTGGTTTTCTAAAGGATTATTAAAAGGCAGCTAAGATACCAAGTTAAATAACCGCAATAAGTGATGATTACTTGCCAGATGGATACCAGAACAGGTAAAGAGAATGCATGTAGGATTGGTAGCCCCAACCGAGTCTTTGATTATGGACAAACATTAATAAAGCTTCTCTCCATAAAACTTTGTACTATTTGGTTTACAATCATACACACAACATGTTGTACCCAAACCAAATTTTTTGCTTCATCAAGGCATTTTGCATTAAAAAGTCTAAATTTTGCTAAATTGATGTAGAATACAATTTTGGGCAATATCAAGTATGGAGTTTTTGTCAATAGTTTGTTAGTCAAAGTCAATTATATTGAACAGAACCTGAAGTAGAGACTCAGAATGGAGCGTTTCACGATAGAGGGACATCTCACGACAGCATTTCATGTTGCATACGGTCATTCCAGTGATCGAGATAGAGTTTTCAATGATTAATTTATGAAGATTTCTCAGGAAAAAGCAAAAAAGCGCAACTATAGCCCAGGGGCACCCAACTTTTTAAAGGTTAAGATCTTGCTGAAAGTGTTCAAGCATCCAATCAATCTCTTGAGTGAATTACGGCTACGAATGGCTATCAGTGAAGCTTCAAGGACCGACTCGGTAAACTGACGAAGTTGAAATCCCTAAAGTTCCAGATATGAGAATTTTGTCACTTTCAGGCAAAAGCGCAACTCTAGCCTGAGGGCGCCCATCTTAAAGAGGAGGTAAATCTTGGTATTTCTGATAGCGGATACAATCAATCCGTTCACAATTAGTCTGCTTATCCAACGAGATATCAAAAGCCTTGATCATCAGAGTTCGGACCTCGGCGGCTGATCGTCTGAAGATGCGACATAATGGAGTTTTCACGTTACGAGCTTCCATTTGTTTCCCGGTGCAAGTCTGTTTCGAGCGTTGGTTTAAAAGGACCCTTCAGATGCTAGAATTTGCAGACGAAGTCTTCCTGACATCAGTTCTAATCTAGCCCAGCTCCGCGATGCATCATCCAGCTTGTTGATCCGACATTTCAAATGATCGTGGTAGAGATTCTACCAAGCACGTAATTTCACGAGCGGACCAACAAACAATTTGTAATTAATATTTCCTAAGGTCAAGGTGCCTAGCCTTTAGGCACTGTCGGATAAAGTGGGTCAGCGTTCGAAGTCTTCACGGCTTTTCAGCGTAATCATTTTATCTATCCACCGAGCCCAGCCGTCAGCCTTCAGGATTTGGCAGTCGCTCGTACGTGCGAGGTCTTTGGTGCAATGCTGAAAAGTAAGGACATCCGGAAAATGGCAAAGTCTGGAGCGGTAATTTTAAATAAAATACGCACTGGAGTTTTTGAGGTCTTAGAAGCAGTTTTCTTGCTTCGTCACCTCCAGAGACTTCTCTTGTGGGCCCTTCTGGCTGTCCGTTAAAACAGATAGTGCCTGAATCGGGTTATCCCAGCTCCAGATATTAGAGGTCAAAGTAGGGTACTTGGATGAAAGTTCAAATTTCGTCAAAATGACATCAGTGCAACTAAGAGCCAGGGGCGCTTTTACTTTTGAGGCCCTTAACACAGCTTTCAAATGTCGTACATACAGTCGTTGGATGCAGAATGTCTTGACACCATGATGAAGCCGTTTCTGTCCCGGCGGGGTTCACCCGGATTCAGCCGTCCCGTGACCGTTTGAAGTGTCGGATGGCGGTTTGAGAAATAGCCAAGTCACGGAACCCGAAATTAAACAATGAATTTAATCAAAGCCTAATTTTTCGGGGTTAAATGATGGATTTTCGCGATGAGTGTCTCGAACATTTCTTCCACCATGTTGATGAGCTTTAGATGAATATCGGTTGATCTGGCATCACCCGGTCACTTTCGAATCGATTAAGTGGCGGTCATTGACTTTGTGTCGACTATAAAATGGAAGTTAATAAAAGGGTGCAATATCTTGAGCAAATGGACGCCTATGAGCTCAGATGATGACTTTTTGGAATCGGTGAAGCCTAAGGTTTCATTCAATTGTCAACTGGAGTTTCAAATATTTTGCATATTTTAGCATTGAATGGCGATTTTCTATTTTTGGCGCCTTTGCTATTGCATAATAAATATTTTATTATTATTTATTTTTGAACTTCCAGTCAGTGGCAGTTCAACTGAAATGGTCCAATTGAAAGGCTTCTATTTTCAGCTGAGGTTTTAAATCTTGCAGTTGTCAGATTGATGCGAATTTCATCTTATTTAAGCATGGCGCCATCTTCATTTATTATTCACAAAGCTAAAGAGAAATTCGTTTTTCTTAAGAGAATTTCATATTTTTCAAGCAAAATTCGTTTTTCTTCAAGGCAAAGGCGTATTTTCAAGCAAAATTCGTTTTTCTTCATTCACAAGGCATATTTTCAAGGGAGATTCGTATTTTTCAAGGCAATTCATATCTTCAAAGTCAAAATTCGTTTTTCTTCAAGCAAAGGGCGAATTCTTTCAAAGCAAAGGCAGATTTTTCATCTATTTGCAAAGGCGATTTCTCCAATCACATTCTTTTGCAGGTTAAAAGTTCACGATTGTCAACAATTTGAAGAATTCAAGGGCGATTTTCATTGAAGAAGAGCATACAAAAAACGTCTTTTTCCGCCTTGAGTCTCAAATTTCTCTTAGTATACAATTAATGTTCACGAAGTTGGAAAATTTGACAAGAATCTCAACATCACGGATCATTTTCATAAAGCGTTCCTCAATTAAAATGCGTCGTTTGATTTTCGAGGATTTTAACCCGGAACATTAGTTCTCGAGTTTCTAATTTTCTCAACTGAAAATTCCTTGCATGATCGAGTAGAAGTTAGATTTTCGCATTTCTGACGTTTTGGGTTGTCTTAGAATTTTTTTTCTGGACAAAACCCATATCTCAGATTTTAGCCGAAAATAACTCTTGAAAGGCTATTTTAATGGCGGGCTATTTTTAGTTTTCGAGAAAAGTTGTCAGAATATAACCATGTTCATAGTCAATAGGCGAGTTTTTCAGAGTATAGTACACACAGACTGAATTCAAGACCAAATCGATCTTAATTCATGATTTGGATTAGAAAGCTAAGAGCTTAGATTTGTATCAATCTGAGAAGAGATGTAATGTCCTCGTTTTTGAATCTTGCACCTTCGATTGATTGATGGCCTATTCCCGGTGAGCTGTCAGCTAGCAGAAGCTCGAATCAAGGTTTCCAAACTTCTTGGAGGATGTTTTCGTCTTTTTGCTAAATCTGCATTGGGAATTGTTGATTTTGGATGGCGGATTCTTTCTGGGTTTTCAGAGAGCTTCGCATTGGTGGTTTCTGCACAACATTCTGAGCAAGTTCATGAATTTACTATTTTTAGTAAATTCTATTTTTGGCAAGTTGGCAGGTTGACTTCAGGTCAGTTGACTTCTATTTCAATCAGTTCAGATGATGTGATTGAATTTGGCTCCTGATGCATCTTTATGGAGATATAAGCTATTTTATATTATAATGTTATAATTTAACATTATAATCCCTTGTCCTAGCATCATAAATTAATATTGTTTTAAAGAAGGGACCTTAAAGGTTATTTTCTACATGGAGGAAATATTTTAATATCTCTAAAGTCAAATATTGCTAAAGTGAGTTTGGACGCCAACTTCAAGGAAGGAATAAAATTATAATTAAAAGTCAAAATTGAAGCTTTGGAGAAAGGGACGCCATTTTTTGAAGGATTAGGGTTTGACTCTGAAAAGAAGATTAGGGTTTCGAGAAGGTCAATGGAAAATTATAAAAGGAAGCCTTTGGTTCTCATTTCAGTATCTTATGACTTGAATATTGTTATGCTGCCGGAATGGTACTGGGACTGCTTCGAAGAATGAATGCCTCCTAGCCTTGGCTCGACTTCTTGCTTGAAAGATAGCAACTAGTGGAGAGTTAGTTTGTAGTTGAGTGAGTTTTTGTAGTAAGAAATTGCATTGTAGAAGCTATTATGCATTTGTAGTCTAGTTTGAGCATGTTAGTGAAGTTTTGGTGTTGCTGACTTCAAGTTGCTGAATGTTGTTTTTGCTCATAAGTCAAAAAATAAAAATATATTTGTTCTGGGTATTGGCTAGAACTATTTCTATGCCCTAGGCACCCATTTGTGCAAATTTTGGTGATTTATAATGAAGAATCTGATTTTATCTTGTTGGTAGAACATTTCTAGAGGCTGTACCATTCTGTTCTACCTGGCAAGTGTTTAGAAAAAAAAATACTTCAATTTATCAGCTGTTTCTTTGTCTAGTCTTCATTGTCATCATCCTAGCATTCGTTTGCATCAAGTCTCATGTCATTCTGACAAGTATTGAGTGAGTTGTGAGCATTTTAGTAGATTCTAGGGTTGCTGGTTATATATCTTAAAGTGCAGGTCTGTCATAACCAGATTTGAGAAATCTGCAATTTCCTTCTTGGATTGGTGTTAGGAAATCATTACAGGCTTTGTAAAAGATTCCTTGTTGTTGCAGCAATTTGAAGAACTCTAATACTTGATCTTGCAGGCATTTAAATATTCATTGTAAGCTGGCAGTAGTACTGACAACAGTTTATAATCTTGCTCTATCAATTTGTAATGCTCAACTCTACTTTCAGTATTTGCTATTGTATTTACTTTATCTCCGCCCTATGGTAGCTACTTTCCCTCTCTGGGTTAGAAAGCACATTCTGGGTGTTGAGTACTTTCAGCATTACAGCTATTTCTTTCAAGCATTGTAATTTGTAATACTCCGCCATATGGTCGCCTCAACTCCATCCTGGATTGGGTAGCACATACTTGGTGTCGAGTTCCCTTTCAGTACTTAGTGTAGAAGACCCTCTGACCATATGCTCGCCATCATTAAAGGCGCATCCATTCTTAGTTAGAAGTTCTTATCGCTTATTTAATTAAAATCGACCAATACTCCCCTGCCATCGGGATCACAGTGCGATGCGGTTAGAGTTGCTTGACACGTTTGGTTTTAGGCTGCTAACCTTAATGGGTGCATTGTTCATAATTTGTAATTTGGAAAATTTGGAAAAGATATTTCATCAAGAACCTAAGGCAGGTTGAGGAGGACCAGGACATGCATCTAGGATTGGTTGAGGTCCCCTTGCAGGTGTTAAATTAGTCCATGAGTTTCAATGATGAGGAGCTTTTTGGGGGATATTTATTTGATGATAACTCCTAGATTTTGAGCTAGCAGCTAAGCTTTTCATTCTAGACTTTCAATATCTGATGTTAAATTTGTAACAGCTCTAATCTTGATTTCTAAAGTTCGATGTCATGGATGGTCATTGGTATGATACTATAATTATTTTTGAATTTACAGCCCTTTGTATTGGCATTCAATGTTGGATCATGGATGTTATTTAATTCCAGCTTTTTTATTTATAATTTTATTTTATTTGTAATTTTCATATATATATGGCAACTTTTTATGCTCCACAAAAATGCATACTAGAGCAAAAACTTTAGGCACTCAACAAAAACTTAAATATAAATTTTTTTTTTGAAATATAGAGAACATTCAGAATTTTAAATATTCAACATACTTTTTAATCTGGAGTTTTTTTGGGTAACAAGCTGATTCTCTTTCATTTACCAAACATTCCTGAGTCCAAGTTCCTGGGCTTAAGAGTTTTGTAACTCTTGCTGCACTTACTTATCAATAGGCATAAGACAGAAGACCACTTCAGTCGACAAAAGCTTGTCACTTTCTGCACAAACCATTGATTTTCTTCTTTGGTTCGTGGAGCTATTACAAAGATATTTCACTTCTGGGAGCTTGGTTTCAGTTTTACTCAAGATTTCTAGACAAATGTACTTCTGAGGCCTTTTTCCTTACAAGAAAAGTTTTTGAAGGCAAAATTATTTGATTGAAATTACACACAATCCACCCAAAGATGACACATAGCTTCCATAATGAACCCAATATAATGTTGCAGAAATGGTAAAAGATATCGAATAGTTTAGCATATGTTATGCTCTTCAACCTTTGTACATTCAACCTAAGCTTCATCTATCACTGAAATTTGCATCTTCATAACTTTTACTAATCTACTCCCTAGGTCTGTACAAATCAAAGTGTAAACTTCTATGGCCTTCATTGCTCTTTAAGATTAGAAATATTGTTTAATTTTGAAATTTGCAGTGTGGGTCAATCAGTAATTGACAACTGTCAATGCCAGTGTAAATTTTCAAATTTCATCACACTTATCCATTTTTTTCTTTATAGCAGCTTATCCATGATTGCATGTATGCTCTCTTGGAGTAGTTTATGCAAATAAAATCTTCAGGAACATTTCCAACTTCTTTGAGTGTGAATTTCATGTTGCTTAATCATTTAAAATATTATTCAAACCGATATACAGCCCTAATAAATTTTTTACTCACCGCACAATATCCATATGCCGAGGAACATAATGTCCACCCCCTATCCCAATAAGTACTTTCTTCCCTTTCTGGTCTCTGCAAGAAAACAGTCCATAAAAATTCAGCAAACAATTAAACCAAAATATAGATCTTGTTACATACCAGTTTTAAAATTTAATATAAGGAGATGCATAGGATGTTTGGAAACATTAAACTATGTAACTATGGGAACAAACACAAGAGACCAGGTAATATTTTAGGTAGCATTGTCAAGGTTTTTGTAATGTCCCTAATCGGAAACCTTGGAAATATATTCAATTTTTTTGTATTTGCTGATTATGGAAAACTGAAAATAGGTAATAGAAATAGAAAACTAAATCCTAACCTATTGCTGCTCAGCAAATTAAATTTCAGAATTAATTATAAGCTCTCATACATTGTAGATCTGGAAACTAATAATGAAAAAAAAAATAGAAACCCTTGAGACCATGTATGTTAATAGATATGATTTATAGCAGCAATTAATGATAATAATAAATGATCAGAAAATATAATATTTATAGCAGCAATTAATAGATCTGAAACTGGATGCCTATATGAATATTTATTCCATGCAATTTATAGCAAATTCACTCACTAATGGAAACTCTTAACAGCAACAATAAATTAACTTCCAAATATTGATGTTCTCACTTACAAATCGTCATGCAATCTTCATAGCATGCATGATATTAAAATAATATTATTTATTTATTAATGCTCAACTATTGTAAAATATCTAGATAAGATCATCTCTGTTGTTCGAGATCTTATCTGAAGTTTCTTTTAGAAACTTCTTGCTTTTCCTGAAGATAAGATCGTCTCCAATCTTATCCTTCCTGATTTTTGTACATCTTGTAAAGTATTTATTGAGCACATTGCTCTTGTTAATAACATCAAATTTTTAACCAATTACTTGCGTAATACATGAAGCCCTTGTAACATGTCTTAACTGCTATTATATGGCCTGCAATGGGAGGCATAGAGCTGGTACCAGCTGTACAGCAGAACAAATTGCTGATAATAAATAGGCACAGGCTGGTAACAGGATGGAAAATGCCCCAAAAACATGCACAATATATGGTGCAGGTCTGCAGATTGCTGATTATGTATGGCACACAGTTGGCGACTATGATTTATCCTTGTACAACAGTGGTTGGAAAGCATAAAATTCCTTCAAAATCCTGCTCCAAATGCTGATACAGCTGGGCAACCCAATGCAAACTAGGCACAGCTATAGGAATACTTAAACCCTTGATAATATTGCTGATATAACAATTTTCTTACAAATATAAATTATTCCAGCTGAAATAGGTGCAACAATAAGCTCAAATGCAAGGCCCGAAGGGAATAGCCATCAATGAACAAGAGGGTTTCTGTCCTCAAATCCACAATTGAATCCAAGAGGGTTTTCATCCTCTAGATTTCACACACTAAGGGGTTTTATCCTTGAATGTTCAAATTCGAAAATGCAATTCAATACAATGACAAAATGGATACCTTGCTTTCAGCATTTTCCTTCTTTTATAGGCACCCCCTTTTGGGCCCTTAATTAATTTCACTTTTTCCTCGAGTGTTTTAAACAACACTTTTAAATAAAGTCTTACATAGGCTTTATAATGTCTCATTTAGATGGCCATTAACATTTAGATTGCCCTTTTTGAAAAGATGATTGGGCACAATTTACAATGCTATTATTAAATTATTTCCCTTATGGTTTCCCTTAACCTATGGGTCTTCAATTAATTCCTTCATTCTTAAGAAGGGGACTTGACAGTTTTCTACTTCTTGATAATTAGCTGTGTTTTGATTATGTTTTCTAAATTGTTTAAGAAAATGATCTCTTGAAACAGCTAGCATAGATCTTGTTATTATAGGGACAAAATCTGCCATGGAAATTATTTTGCACTTAACCATCATGCATGTTGTCCAGTAGACCACGTGTGTGTTTCTTGAGAATGCCAATATCAATTCAACAAAGAACAAAAAATTAGAAATGCACAAGTCTTAAAAAATTTCGGCCCTACTTTTATTTGAGGGATTGTGCCCATATCCACAGAGATTCTTTCAAATGACACATAAAGAGATGAACATATTGAAGGGACATCACAAGTTTGATTAAAGGATCAAATACTAATATTATTAGAGACTAGCCTGATCATTTCTTCAATTCCAAATGAGCAGCTTCATAACAGTTAGAACAGGATAAAAGCCGATTAATAACTTTACATCATACAGATTGAGATGGAGTTTATCCCAATTGAGAGGAAAAAGTATTTTCGCAATATGGGAGGTGTTCAAGTTGTGCCTTTCTGTGCTTTTAAAAGGAGATTTATCCTAGAGAAAAATATTTATTCCTCTTAGGAGATCATAGAGCAGGCCAAGACGTTGAATGTACCGTTGCCATCCCAACCTCTAGAAACATCCAAAATTGAAGGCAATGACTTAGTCTATGCAAAAGTGCAATTGGAGAAACCTTTATGAGTAACTTACAGGCCTCAAAGAGGCACAAAAAATGAATGGCTGCTTGGCATTGTCGTCCATACCTAGGAATTATTATATGAAAATTCATCATGAACGTTAATGTCATCAAAGATATAGTGGAATAATTTGCTGATTGTTAGCTCCCTTGCATGTAACTTTCTATACAATATATTTTGGACATAATTTAATTATCACACCTAAAGATCTAAGGTTACTAATGTGGTATTAGAGCCTTCCTTAGGATGTGTTAGTTTTTTGTTTGTAAAAAAATGAAAATAAAGATATTTTCGACAAAAGAAAGAAAACAACTTTTGGGCAATTAGGTTCAATGTTAGGTTTTGTTAAAAAATTAAAATAAATTTGCTACATTTCTCTTCTCTATGTAACCATGGTTTCCTATAAAAAATAAAAATATTAAGATTAAGAAATTTTCAAAACCCTATTCTTTAAATAAAATAAATAAATTTTCACATTCTTTTTAACAATACCTACAATTCGTGGCTATTATGTAGGTAAGTGAAAAAGGCCTCTAAGGTTTTAAAATGTTTAAACAACATGTTAAAAAAATTCACAAGTAAAAATTCTATTATATATTTCTTTATATAATTTGCCTTAAGTTATTAAGTTATAGAATTCAATTATATAAATTTTCATATGGCACTTTTGTATAAATTAAATCAACCTTAAGTTAAAACAAATTTTAAAGAGTGAAAGTTAACTATTAAGTTAAAACAAATTTTAACTTCTATAATGTAATATTAAATATGAGCTGATTTTTTACAAAACAACCTTTTATTATCCTCTTAAGGTATGCTGAATGAATTTTAAAATGTGTATTATATTATATATTTTTTTATTTCTTTTGCTTATAAACCTGGGTAACGCACCCAGGACCCACAAAAAAAAAGCATTATTGCTTGGATTCTAACAAGGAGCTCAATCGTTGCTTATAGTGGCATAGTGTGATCGTTAAGCTGTGGTTTTGTTGTTCTTGCCATCAAGGTTCAAACCCCACTGGGGTGTTATTGTTGAGTGTTTATATTGGGGATGAGGTCTCTCGTTTGTGACCTCATCGATTCATAGCTTTGGGTCAAAAGAGTTTACCCTTTTAAAAAAAACGAGCTCACTAGATCCATCTCACAATAAAAGTTTATCCTTCTAGATATCTGAAAATATCCTCACCATACATCACAAAGATTTACTACCAAGCTCATATGATGAAAGCCATGCATATAATGGTCCGAATGAGTCATCACCCATAGATGTCAAACACCACATATTAAATATTTCCAATGTTTGTTCAATATACATACAAGGTACCACATTAATACCACAAATAGCTCACATTAGTCCTATCAAACTACTAGACCATCCATCTGCATATAAGCATAAGAGACACTATTGGGAAGGGGCAAATTACATCGGCCCCTCCCACACCACTCTCAATAAATTTAAAAAAAATTGAAAGTAGTATTAGGACCTTGACCAAATTCAAACTATCACCAAAATCCTAGAGAAAAAGGGGGAATAGGGTAAATTACATAAGCCCTCTAGATCTCCTCACAAACCCCTTACACTATTATAGCTAGTATTTTTTGGAGGGGGGATTTCCAACAAATCCTCCTCTTCACAACATTGCCAATCCTCAACCAAGGCCTCAAAGACCAACTTACTTTTCATAGTTTTAGCAATTGCATTTGTCCTTGTGAATCTTTGTCATGTTCCTTTTTAGAACTAAAAGAATTAATTGAGGACCCATAGCCTATTCTTTATTTCTAGTAAGCTAAGGGACACGTAAGGGAAATGATAAGGATATTTGAAGTTGGGCCCAATCAATATATTTTTAAAAGGGGCAACTTAAATATTATCATAGGACCTATGTAATATTTAAAAAGTGTTTTTAACACTTAATTCAATATGTGATTTTAAAAGTGCTTCTAAACACTTACATGTAATTTAAAAAGTATTTTTAAATACTTGGAGTTAAAAGAAAATTCAAATAGAAGGCCCAAAAGGAAACTATTAAAAAAAGGCATTGCTCAAAGTAAATCATCCGATTGTGTCATTTCACTATTCATACCAATTTAGAATTTGAATCATTCAAGGACAAAGAGCTTTGGTGTGTAGATCCTCAGGAAAAAAAACCCTTGGTGTTGGAGATCTTGAGAACAAAAACCAGCTTACCCTTTAGAGGTGATTTCATTTAGGGATCACAACTATGCTGATTTGTTGAAGATTATTTGAAGAATTGATTGATGAAGCTTAGATCAATAGGGTGTTTGTGTAATGTCCCCTTCCAGTTGACATCTCTCAGTGCTTAAGATTAGCCTATTATGTGACCCTCGTAGGCTGATACAGTGGATAGAGGGTCTTGTTGAGGATTGGCTTGGTTTCAGTTGACAAAATATTTCAGTTTGGCTATCGTTCGGGGTCGTTCGGACATCATTTGCTTGACTTACTATTTTTAGTAAGTGGAGACACTCAGCAGAGCACCCCTGCTATTTTTAGCAGTATGGTTTGGTCGTATGCGGATTCAGTCACTTATCATTTGGCTTCAGACGGTTCGTCAATTGGACCTGTTTTGAGAGAGATATTAATATTTATTTGCTAAAATAAATATTAATTAATTTTAAGCTTATATTATAAAGTTATAATATAATTAAATATTATAACTTAAGTGACTTTATGAAAGGGGTTGACCAACATGAAGAAGGGGCCACTTTTCAATTATTATTTATAATTAAAAGTGCGTCCAAACTATGGAAAAATTAAAAGTGAAATTCAAATTTAATTTAAATGATGCTTTTTGGAGAAAATCGACCCAACTGAGGAATTATAAGTTTCTTTGAGAGAAACTCATTTCATTATGCAGTTTGGAAAATCGATTTTGCTTCTATCTTCTACAGAGAACAGAGCCTAGGGTTCCAATTTTCTTCTGCATTGGAGAACGAGCCATCTTCAGTGTCTGCAGTTCAAAGGCTGTGAAATATCAGCTGATTTATTGCTTGTCAGAGAGATAGCTTCATCTAGAGGTTATCACAGAGCTTCAACTTTTGAGTTATCTTCAAGTTTTTGATTCGAAATTCTTCCAGGAGGGGTTCTTTATTTTTGGCGTCCATTTTCTAGGCTCTGGACACATCTTCTAAGGCCGTACGAATTCATCACTTGCTGGTTGCTGGCCGTACAAGTTACAGAGAGCTGCAGGAAGGACGTGTTTTTCATCTAGGGCCAAGTGCTTCATCTCCTGGCTTATTAATAACATCTACAGGGGCGGCTAGGGTCTCTTGATCATTCTCCATCATTTCACAGTGGGAGAAATCATGGCAAGGGAAGATCGTACCTTTTCTCAGCTTCTCCAGGCGGCTACAGGCATGTTCTGGACTTCCTAGATATTTATTAAAAAAAGGTTCATTATTGTACGCCTTGTCTTTTCTACTTTGGTATTATCATCTTTGCAAATAAATACAAGAAGCTTCTCATCTGGCATATGAAAATTTTAGTTCTATTGTAATTGCTTTGCATTTCTTTCCATTATTCTGGCATCTTTATCATTCTGTGAAAACACAAAACAAACAAAAAAATTGCAAACAAAACCCTACATATTCAGTTGGAGAGATAAGTAGAACTAAGGAGTTCTCACATCCTCATTTTCAGATTTATATCTGCTCTTCTATACTCCTTAATTTCCTTCCAGCCACGTAATGTAGAAGACTTTCTTCTTTCCACCATCGATGATTCTCTTTGGCATGGAATGATTCTATTAAATAGTGAACCTTTGTTGTGGGAAAAGTCACGTCTAGGTCAAAATGCTTCTTTTGAATGAAACACTGCTTCCTTTGGAATCGTTGTTTCCCAAGTTCTGCATTAGTTTTTGTTTGTGCATGATAAAGGAAGTGATGCCTTTAGAAGGTCTTGTTTATATTTAAAATAATAATGATCTTGTAAAATATAAATAATGATTTATATTATAGAATTCTGATCTTATTCAATTTTATCTTTATTATATGTTATTTATTATTATTTTATTTTAATGTTTTTGATTAGATAAGCAGGGTTTTGAAAGGGCCTTGAAACCTTTTACAAAACGAAAGATAGATTGTTAAGCTCAGCAAAACAGCAAAAACCAGCAGAGAACAGCAAGATAGCACAAGACAACAACCAAACATAACCATCAAAATGGAGCAAAGCACTACACACCCATCTTAAGGTGGTTTAAAAAATTGTTGCAAGGATTTTTGCTGAACCGTTGTACAAACAAGGGTTCATCTCCACAAATCTTTTCATTTTTTTATTGCAAGGAGAAGAAATGGGGCCATTCGTAGAACCAAACAAACTAGGCGTATCAACAGAGGGGCCATTAGAAAAGCTCAAACCTCGCTTCTATGGGCCGTTCAAGGTTATCAGAAAGGTGGGAGCAGTAGCATATGAGTTGGAGCTACCTTCAAGTAGCAAAGTGCACAATGTCTTCCACGTGTCTCGCCTCAAGAAGGCGCTTGGACACAATGTTATTGCTTCATCACAGTTGCCCCCTTTGGATGAAGAAGGACAGTTGGTTTTGATTCCTAAAGAGATTCTTGATTCCAGAGAGCGTTCTTTGAGAAAAAGAACAATCAGAGAGTATTTGGTGAAGTGGAAGAACTTGCCTATGGAGGATGCGACTTGGGAGAATGATGAGATTCTGTAGCATCCAGGCTTGCGATTGCTTGAGGACAAGCAATCTTGGGGAGGGCGGACTGTAATGTCCCCTTCTCGAGCATGATCTTTTCTGTTGACCGTTGGCCTATTCTGGAGACCCGTAGGCTACTCGGGCGGTTAAATTAGGGTTTCATGCTTGGAGGTTGTTATTGCTCGCGAAGTGGTGATTGAACTACGGTTTCCTTCTGGGTTTTCAGTAAGCTTCGCGGTGATGTGATTTTCTTGGCACTCCGAGCACCTTCACGAATTTACTATTTTTAGTAAATTCTATTTT
>VDFB02299275.1:0-30080 GCA_007258455.2 Sequoia sempervirens
GATAGTAGGATGTCACAACGATAGTTAGAAGGATGCTTTCGGTGAGAGAACCTTTAGGCTACAGTGACAGTGCATGAATCAGAAGGACGTAAAATCTCTTATGTCTCAGCAAGTGGTTAAAGAAATCTCAATCTCTATGGTTGTTTATGGAGACTTCAAATTATAGTTATAGGCTGACATCATCGATTGAATCGAATCTCAGACCTGTTACATGACATCATATTCATTGAGTTTCCTCTTTGAGTAGTTGCGTTTTTTGTTTTAATAGGATGATTTGCAGCTCTCTGGATAAGTGTTAATATTGATTTTTGATCATCATCTATAGTATGTCAATATTTAGCTTTATATTCAAAAATCAGCAAGAGAATCAGAAGATCTAGTGAAAAACGATTTTGAAGATTTCTTCACAACTGACATACTTGAAATGTAAATAAATACCTGTGTTGAAAACTGTAAGTGTTGTTGATTGTAATTCTGAGAGTATCATTTCTTGTCTGTATGGAAATGTATGAATGAACTCTGCAGAAAGATATGTGCTTAACTGAAAACAGAGAAATTCTCTAAGTCACTATTATTATTCAAACATAATTTGAGGGGTTGGTACTCCTTGAGATGGGTGTCTCAAAATGAGGGGCTAGTGCTCCTTGAGTGGGTGCTCAGAAATCATCCTATAAGGCATTGCGAACTTTTGTTTAAAAGATTAAGCTAGGAAGGCATTTAGGGAGTGGTTTTTATACCCCAGGAGGGTTTTCCACTCGGTAAAATATGGAGTCTTCTTGTTCTTCTGAGTTCCCTTTGCTTTACTGTGTTGTTGATCATTTAGTTCATTGTTTGATTATTACTTTTCTCAATTTTGTTTACAAGTGATTACATTCAACTCATGAATGCATTAATCAGAGTATATTGAGAAAATATCTGAGCTGTGGTTTTTGATTTTGTGAAAATTGGTCGAATCTGTTAAGACACTGATTCACCCCCCCTCTCAGTGTCATTTTAACTCCAACACATCTATATTGACTAATATTGATACCAAGCAATTCCAAGCTATGATTGGACATATCACATCCACCCATCAACTCACATTCATCAAAAATAACCTCCCATCGTAATCATTCCATAATCATGAATTACACCTAGAGGTTTACATTCATAAGAACAAATTCAAAAGAGTCTTGATAGATGGAGGTGTGAGATTAAATATTTGTACCCTTCAAGTAATAAAAAAATTAGGCTATTTTGAGGATGTGATTGAAAAGGAATAAGGGATCACAATCCAAGCTTATGATGACAAAGATTGAAATTCAAAGGGAACAATCAAACTCCCCATAAAAGTAGGGCTAGAAATTGCAAAGACATGTCAAGTCTTCCAGATCTTGACTTACCTTATGTGAGAGGAGAATCTGCAATCACTAACAATAGATAAAACATACCAAATTAGCCATTGTTAGCAAACTGAAATAAACCACTCCCTATGAAATTGTTGATCAAACATAGAATAGAAAAAAATGAAGTAATGCATGCAACCTAAAATATGTAAATCTAATCTAAGTCAACCAAATCATCATCCCATAGGGGGATTGGTGCTACTTTGATGTGGAAAGTAGCCCTTTCCCAACCCCTTGATAAGCTCTTGGATGATGGATATATGATAAACAAAATGGCAAGAACCTAACTATACATAATGAAATCTATGCTAAATTGGATGAAATTATGGATGATTTATGGATTCAAAATGACAATAATAAACTTGCATGGATTGTGGATTCAAATGCATAAACTTGTGAATGAACTTGTGCATAAGATTGTGGATCCAAAATTAGTAAAAGAACCTTCTATTTATAGAATAGAATGATGGAGGAATAAGCAAAAGGGATGAATGTCGAACAAAAGACCAACCAATAGCACAATGCCACTTGTCAACATGCGAGTGGATAGAGGTGGAGCACATTTGGATGAATGTGCACATTAATGCTATTAGGTGGAAACTCAAAATTGGAGAAATAACAAGTTGGAGGGAGAGAAGAAATGAATTAAATGCCACTTGGCTCAAGAAAAGGACATGTAAGAGGCCTTTAATGCCTTGTTGGATGGACAAGTCCTTTTGGGGGGATATTTCAAATTTGGGGAATATTCCATCCTTGATGCCTTTTTGAAAGTAAATAGAGATTTAAAAATCAATTAAAATGATTTTCATGAGAAAGTTGCAAAAGCTAGAGGATTTGATGGATTAAGATCAGGATTAATCAGGATTTGATTAATTTAAAAGGAGATTAACTGATTTGACAATTTGATTTAGATTTTTGGATTAATTTAAATCAAAATGAGAGGAAAATGATTATTAGATTTAATTAAATAAAGTTGGATTTATTTAACCAAAGGGGATGATGTTAGACTAAATCAAATAAAGATTAATTTATTTAATTTAAGGGAGGTGACCTTAGAGCTTAATTAAATAAACTTAATTATTTAATTAAAAGAGGGACTATAGGATTAATTAAACAGAGTGATTTATTTAATTAATAGGAGATGATGACTTAATCAGATAAATTTGATTTATTTAATTAAGAGATGAAATGTGATGAATTTAATTAAATAGAGATTATTTAATTAAATGATTAGTAAAGGAGATGATCCCAGACGAATTGGTGTTAGTAAAATCAAGATCAGGTGTATAGGATCAATCGGTATATTTTCCATGTCTACATTTTGCCCCTGTTTGAAGCAATGCATCCACTGTGTTGGTTCAAAGAATAACCTTGCCAAGATCAAAATTCAAAAAAAAATTGATTTTTTCGGATACCCCAGTGGAAAGAAGTATACTGGTACACTACCCCTCGAGAGATCAAGTGAAAAGTTCAATTTGAGGGTCGAGCTCATGATAAAGATTCAGGATCAGTTCAGCTCAAAGAGGACTAGAAAGCTCGAATGTTTGATGTAGACAATTTTGATGATGTAGAAAGTCATCGGCCATGGGTAGCCTCATGTATATTTTGATATATTACACACACTTGATACTTGGATAGAAATGTTAGTAAAGATAGAAGAATAAGAAGAATAAGATGGATAGAAGAAATGAGATGATGAGAAGAGGATCCAACAAGCCCATGATCTGTGAGACTTTATTAAAGATGATGATGATGATGCTTTGCTTATCAAGAATTGGGATTTTAAAAGGGCTTACTTACCTTATGTTTGATAACACACATAGGCATGATGCATCAATGTATAAAGAACTAGGATGGAGCTGCACCTAGTGTGATGGACTTTGAATCGAAAATAAAATAGGAGTATTCATGTTCACACCTGGCATACGTAACCCTATTTAGAATGCATTTTAGATATTTAAAACATCTAAAAAATAAAAATAAAAAGGAAAGCCTTCCTATGTGGTCAACAAGACACCTAAAATACCCTCCCTACAAACCAAACAAAGCACACATGACCAAGGTTATATTACAAGAATATCCAACAAGCACAACAGATAAAAAGATAATAATAGTTGCCCCATTCCTTTCTCTCTAAATCCCTTTGTTTGGACATCATCGAGAGGTCATCAAAATGAGCCCAATAAGATAAGTCAAAAGACAAAGATCAAGTAAACAAACAAGCCAATGTTCTTCAATACTGCTAGCCAAGACTAAACTACGGTGATGCCTGATGTTGATGTCCATTGTAGGAAGGATGCATCCTAGGACATGATGTTATCAGATGATTTGGGATTTGATTGGATGATAGGCTATTAATACCAAGAGTCGACCAACTTGTTTACTTACTGACCTAGACTTGAGACCCTGATGTTTGAGTTTCTCACTTTTAACCTGCTAGACTCATTTCCGATTGTTTCACCAAAGGTTGAGGATGATGATTGATTTATTGTGAGTGGAGGTTTATTTCAGGTGATTGTGAATGAGATTGTTGGATTTTTTTCAAATATTTAAATGTTTTTTGGTGTTTTGAAATGTTTTGAGGTTATTTTTGGTATTTTCAAGGTTTTGCAAATGTTTTGATTTTTCAAAATTTCCAATGTTTTGGGTTCTATGAGATTTTATGAATTTTTTGGATTTTGTGTTTTTTGAATGTTTTTGTGTTTTTGTGTTTTTTAAATGTTTTTGTGTTTTTGTGTCTCGGGGGCTGATCAAAGATTAGCCTTGCCTATGTTTAAGCTTAGAGACGACGTAGTTCAGATACCATGTTTTGGACATTTTCTATTTTTATGAATGTTTTTGGATTTTGATATGATTTTGGATGTTTTTGGATTTTCTTGGTTTTTTGAATGTTTTTGGATTTTGATATGATTTTGACATTTTGAATATGGAAATGTGTGATGATATCAATGCTCTGTTTTGAGATTTTTTTTGAAAACCGAGCTAAGGTTGATTGATCAGATCGATGGATTGATGATGATAACATTGTTGAGGATACACAACAATGCAAGGATAGTGTTAAGCAACACGATGATTAGAATGGATATCCCAAGATGATGAGGGATTGATGATGATAAAATTGTCGAGGATACACAACAATGCAAGGATTGTGTTAAGCAACACAAGGATTGAGAAGGATATCCCAAGATGATGGATTGATTGGATTTGATTCATCAGAATTGATGAAGCTTGGTTTGGAACAAAAGTTGGTTTTGGATGATTTGATGTGATGTTGAAGCACACATTAGATGTAACTGATATTGATTGTTTGGATTGATGTTCGATGAAAGATAAAGCTTGATAGGGAACATCTTCTTTTCAAAATGTGCCATGGGCTAGTGATTTGAATTTTGGCTCACAAGTGCTTGACCAATTTGATTTTACGTTTGCCAATGTTTGGATCACCACATAAGTTGGAGGATATAGATCAAGATTTATTCCCAAAGCAAGATGTAAATATCTACCCCCAGTGCCTAGCAATGTATGGAATTCAATGTGGGTGAATTCTTGGATAGGTGTGTGTATGAAGGGATTTGGATTATCTTGCGATAAGATAAGGTGTTCAAATAGAGGATGCTCATTTGGATAGTGCTTCATGGCTCAGATAATGTTGGGTAGGATACGCTCAATGAGAATGACTCATGTCAAGATGTTTACCATAAGCAAGTGTAAAGTGTACACCAAGATCAAGATAATTTGGACTATGGATGTAGATGGATGAAAATGGATTGGCTAAATGGTTCGTGGCTAAATGGTTCATGGATGAATGGATTTATTATGGATGAGATGGATGAAATGTTGGACTTATTATGGATGGGATGAGATGATTTCACCTAAATTAGCACATGTAGATGCTCGATTCTACACATGACGCTTATTTTTCAGGTTTTCATCATGGTACCTGTCCAAAGTGCCACCATAGTGGTTTTCACTAGAGGACAATTTTTTTCTTTACTATTTTCAATCCTTTTTTTGATTTTCATATTTTTTGATATTTTTTAATTTTTCTGTGAAATATTTTTAAGCTCATGTTGAATCACCTAGTGGTGTTGATGAAGATGCTTCTATCATAATGTACCATCAATATCCTCCCTAAAAAAGTTGTTTTTCCAAGATATGTGCACTTGAATACAACTTTTGAGATTCCTGATTTGCTTTGTTGATACTAGAGTTAACTTTTCCTTTGTGCGCCCATCACAATAGAGTGCCTTCTGAATCCTTATAATGAAGGGTGACTGCCAATACATGATTAATGTGAGAATTGGATATCATGCGTGGAGGTGTGGATGGAGTGTGTTTAGGAATAAAAGATGGATTGGTTGACAGCTTGGAACCTTTGACTCTCCAAACTTGGGAAGATGAGCAGTAATGGGTGGATACGAAAGTGTGTATGGAATTAGGACCAATTGCTTGATATACTTTGTACATTGCTTGAGAAGCGTTCTTTTTCCTTTGTGGAAATATTTGATGGATACTTTTCCCTTTTTTATTTTTCCCCATAGTTTCTTTGACTAATAGAGTTTGATAGGGATCATCTTTCTTTGTATTCTTTGGTATCCATTTGTATTTGATTTGTCCATTATGATCCTTAGCTTCTTTTGCTTTGGTAACGTTCTTTGTGCCTTGGTTCAAATCTTTCTTTTGATGTTGGTCCCAATTCGTGGATGGGGTGATGGGTGGATGAAGATTCGTGGCGTGGTTGGTTGTGGTATTGGCATGGGTTTCATCATAAGGATTCTTCGTGCTCCCTATGTTGATGTTTGCACTAGATAAAATTGCCCCCAGTATCATAGAGTTATCACTGATATCTTTAGATCCATTCATTGTTGAATAACTAAGACCTTGATGCTTATGATTTCCAATTATCTACACTTGTTCTAGGATACCTTGTTCATGCAGGCCTAATCCTCTGCCTTGATAATTCATCTATTGAAACATTTTATTTGCAATAGGATATGATTTACCTTGGAAACAAGGTGCTAATCCTTCTCTTCTCTATTGTGGATCTTCAAAGGTGATAGCTTCTTCATTGATAAGATAGCTTGCCTTGGGTATGTGCAGGATCATGATGGGCCAAAAAGTGGAAATATGATGGGTATGTGGCTGACGACTATTTTTTTACCCAAAATTCATGAAATGAAAAGGGTTTTTAAAGGAGATTCTCAGATTTCCATTGATATAAATCATGCTTTAATTTGAATTTAATAAGTAATTATTATTCATTTTCTATTCAAATTACGACTAAAGTCTTGATTGATAGGCTGATTGGAAAACATCTATAGCTTTCAAACAGTATCACATTTTTTGAATCCAAAACATGTGTCACATTCTATGCTTCACATACTATAGGATTAAAAAAAGAAAAATTGAATTTCATGAAGTTTTGACCAAGTTAGGGTGGTCAGACATACGAGTTTTTATATTTTTTAAAAAGTTGTAGTAAAAAATCCATAATTAATTATTTACTTGGAAAAAAAATATAAAAAAATATGCATCACATCGGAGTATGAGTTCTCTACTTATATATAAAATCTTATAAAAATATATTATCATTTATTGTGGTTGGTGGCAGACAGACACCTACTTCTTATTTTTTTCCCCGAAATTTAAGTACTGTGATTGAAATTTCAAATTTTCACCAAATAGATTTTATTTTTCTTAAAAACCTAGTAGTTTAGAAACTGCATTCAATTTGCTACAAATTCTATTCTTACATATTTTTGAAATAATATAGATAACTTATTCAAATTTTTATGTCAAGTT
Source organism: Sequoia sempervirens (assembly GCA_007258455.2). NCBI lineage: Eukaryota > Viridiplantae > Streptophyta > Pinopsida > Cupressales > Cupressaceae > Sequoia > Sequoia sempervirens. Next base: position 7,188 of record VDFB02299275.1, read on the forward strand.
GCCTAACTCTGATTTTTTTGAATTTTTTGCCACTTAAGGGCCTGTTTTTTCCATGATGATCCTACACATACCCCCTTAAAAAAGGTAAGTAATCCAAGTTTATAAGTGATAGGATCCTCCATAAGTGGGATAGCTTCCCGATTCATATCTTTGGCTTGATCTTGTGAAATATCATATTTCAATGCTTCTTCAAGAGGTTTTGATGATTGATTTTCCACGTAAAAGTATTCCTCGTGATTCATTTTTGATATGCCTTCATAGGATGTTTTTGATTCACAACTTCTGTAGAAGCCTTCTTCATGACCCATTTCAGATATGTCTCTAGATTTTTCTGTATCTTGATCATGTGTACAAATGTTAAGAGTAGGAGACTCTTGTTCCTTGGTATTGATATCAAGAGTATGGACTATTGTTTTGAATGAAGATCATCTACATGTCCATTAGGAGTAAGAATCCAATGGGTAGATGGAGGAATATGTGCTATGTGGATATGATCATCATTTGTGACATCTTGTATAAATAAGAGAGTGTCCATTGAATCATTGTAGTATCTTGGAGATACAAATTCTTGATCTTGAATGATTTTAGAATTGTTTTCGACATGCTTTGGATCAAGTTCTTGACATGGGTCAGTTTCAAAGGATGGATTGCTTACAAAGGATTCTTGGATCTCTTCATTAGGCATAGGAAGTGACTCAATATCCTCTTGATCTTTGGGTGGACTTGGATCAAATGTTGAGTTGAGTATTTATTTAATATATGTAACCATGAGGTCAAAGGATGGCAATATGTCTTGGAAAGGACCATTGCTAGACTTTGGTGAAAGATGTTGATCATGATTTGGAATAAATTCTTGAGATATGTCCTCTAACTCATTGGATGAGGTAGAGGTATTGTCAAAATTATCATTGGTGGAAGGATTGTTGATTATAGGATAAAATAATGTTAACACTCCTTGAAATAGATCATTTTCAGAAATTGTTGGGCAGTTTTTATCATGATAAAAAAGTGTCTCTTGATGTATGTTGAGTTGATTTTCAGATGAAGTAGAAACATCTTCAAGATGCTCATTGATGGATAGATCTTGATCATTGTTTTCAACAATTGTGGTGGGGGAAATTTTCAATGCTAACACTAGTGGTTGAATCTTCATAATTGTCCTTAATAGTTATTATTTATTGATCAATAAGGTCTTGGATGAGATTTTTGAGTCGAATAAAATTTGATGTTGTATGTCCCTTTATTTTTTGAAAATCACAAAGGTGCTTCTCGTTATACCATGGTGGTCTAACTTGAGGCTCTTGATAATTTTCATAAACGAGGATTTTGATGAGATTTTCTTGTACCAACTATTGCATGACCTATTCGATTGGTCCCCAAAGCGGTGTGTATTTTCATTTGTTACCTTGTGATATTTGTACTTTAAATTGACCTTGTGGTTATTGATTTTGGAGATGTGGTGATTGATCTTTGAGATGTGGAAGTTGGGTTTGTTGTTGATGTTGTTGATCTTGATATCCAACCTCTTGACATTGGAGATATTGTTCTTGATGTGGTTGTGGAAACAACTCAATGCTTTGATGGCATGGTTTAATCAATGGAAGAGTGTATTGATTTTGGGGTGGAGATGTCTCTTGGCACAATGAGTCAATTATTTTTGCAAGTTAAGCAATTTGATCTCACAAAATCTAATCTTCATTTTGATCTTGACACCCTTGATATAGTTGATTTGGTTTTTGTTCAAGTAGATTTGGAATACATCCTTGTGGTGTTTGTATGGGATCATGGACAAATTGATTTTGGAAAATGTTTTGTTTTGGGATGATGTCCAAATTTGGAATTATAGGTTGAAATTGATCATTGTTGTGGTTGGGAATCACATTGCCTTGAATTTAGGTAGCTTTGATTTTGCATGGTGTTACCTTGACTTGGATCAATACATGGAGTCGTTAACATTTTGTTTGGAATTTGAACAACATTTGTATGATTCACAAACATATCTATCCCAAAGTTTACCAAGTGTGGATTTGAAATGTTGATGTTTGGTAAAGTTGTACTTGGTATATTCACATTGGCATGTATGGATTTGGTGGGATAATGCTGTTTGGAATAAGACTCATGCATTGATTGCTTGTTTGATAGATTTGTAGGTTTTGACTTTGATTTAAATCTACCATAGGGAAAGGTGGTCCAAAATTTAGATTGGGAAAAATCACATTTGTTGTACCATTGAGGTTTGTAGGAGATAATGATCCCATGTATGGGTTGTATAAATGTGAGTTTTGATAATGGGTATGTGCAGGATCATGATGGGCCAAAAAGTGGCAATATGATGGGTATTTGTAGGGTATGTGGCAGACGACTTTTTTTTAACCCAAAATTGATGAAATGAAAAAGGTTTTTAAAGGATATTCTTAGCTTTCCACCAATATAAATTATGCTTTAGTTTGAATTTAATAAATAATTATTATACATTTTCTATTTGTATTACGACTAAAGCCCTGATTGATAGGCAGATTGAAAAAAAAATATAGCTTTCAAATGGTATCACATTTTTTGAATAAAAAACATGCGTCACATTCTATGCTTCACATACTATAGGATTAAAAAAAAGAAAATTGAATTTCATGAAGTTTTGACCAAGTTAAGGTGGTCGTACATACGAGTTTTTATACTCTTAAAAAGTAGTAATAAAAAAACATAATTAATTATTTACTTGGAAAAAATTACAAAAAAATATGTGTCACATCTGGGCATGAGTCCTCTACTTATATCTAAAATCTTATAAAAAAATATATCATTTTATTGTGGTTATGGTGGTTATACAGACACCTACTTCTTATTTTTTCCCCGAAATTTAAGTACTACTGCATTGAAATTTCAGATTTTCACCAAATAGATTTTTTCTTTTTAAAATAAACCTAGTAGTTTAGAAACTACATTCAATTTGCTACAGATTCTATTCTTACATATTTTTGAAATAATATAGATAACTTATTGAAATTTTTACGTCAAGTTGCCTAACTCTGATTTTTCTGAATTTTTTGCCACTTAAGGGCTTGTTTTTTCCATGATGATCCTACACATACCCTAATCCATTGGTTTTGTAATATTTTGATAGTTTGGTTGATTTAGATCATTCATGATGTATGGAGTAAGTTTATATTCCATGTTCTTCTTGTGTTTTGACCTTGTTGACCTCTAAGGGATTTAGGACCAATGATGAGATGAAGGATGAAAGGGGTGAATGATCTGGGTGTTGAACTTTGGATCAATGCTAGACTTTGGATTTGATTTTGATGTTTTGATTGGATAATGAACTTGTGAATCCTAGGATGTCAGATGCGATCTTTAGGATAAACTTGTTCAAAGAGGTGCTAATTTAACTAGAGGTATGAGAAAGGATGCATTCTCACACTCCTAACTAAACAAGGGGATTTTGATTTGGTCTAATGATGTATCCAAGTCTAGAATGATGTTTCCAAATCTCTAAAGTTGTTTGTGGGATGGGATAATAAATGTTTGGGATGAATTAAGTGTTTGATTTGATCCTAAATGAACCTAAGGAGAACCTTATTTACAAGACCAAGATAGTGAAGAACATGCTTTTCCCTAAGAGTGGGTCAAACCAAAAGACCAATGTTTGCATGGAAAAACATATGACCAAAAGAGACCAAGCACATGTGTGGGGTTCAATTTGAGTTAATCTTGATTAATGACTTGCTTTTTACCACATCCACTTGTCTTGCTTAAGTTTCAAACTAAATTCCTATGCTAAGGTCTTCTTTCATTCCACAAGGTCCATTCTGTGAGAATCAAGAAGTCAAAGCCATAGTTTCCTTATGTTGACTTTGGAGAAAATAAATTGAGAAATAGGACCAAGTATTTAGAAGCCTCTAAGGATAAATCCATAGGGACAAGTAGTAATACTTGGAATTTTCAAAAGGTATTTGCTCCTCCAAAGGGTTTGAAGTTTTGATGACTTTTTGAATTTTTTTTTCAATATTTTGGATCCAAGCAATGTGTTTAACTGACTCAAAGATTGCACAACCCTAGGATGGAAGAGAAAATATTTGTTGAGTTCCCACTTGGATAAATCTAGCTGTGCTTATTTAGAGTGGATGACTAGAAGCTTGACCACATTGAATCCCCTCCACGACACTCACTTCTATGGGTCAGCCAAGCTTCAATTCTCATGAATCCCCCATGACGAAATTTTCATCTCTACAAAGAATCACAAGTATGTGGGACGACTCCGGAGGTCCAACCTCCTGACGCCAACAAATATTGGGATTTTTGGCCACTAAACAAGGGTTCATAATAAGTGCATCCGATTCAAAGGACACGATGATAAACTCCCTCAAGAGGTCTCCCAACCCTTAGAACAAGGGCTTTACACATCATAAAGATACTGGGGGAGAGCTATCATACATCACTAAGTTGATTGCAAACTTTCCTTGCAACCACAAATTTGTATAGCAGTTCGGAAGAGCCTTGCTTATGCTCGTTACCGATTGGGTCATTCCCTTGGGGTGAGTACTTTTTCCCACCAAGGTAGGCCCTCTAAAGGTAAACAAAATCGAATAAGAAAATCCGTAGTTCGATCAATCTTTGTTTGCGTGAACAAAGAGAGAACACATGCAATGTACTCACTCACACTAGCAAGATTTGTTCATTTTTTAAGAAGCCCAAATTGAAGTGTGGAGGAAATATTTTATACAACTTAATATCACCAAAATATTTTTGATTCTCAAGATCTCCGTGAAGTGCGAGAGAAGTGCATATGCATTTAAAATGATATTAACTTGTAAAAAAGATTACAAAATAAGAAAAACACATGTGTTCATTTTAGACCTCAAAAGTAGTGATGGATTATTTTTATAGCACCAAGATAAAATGTTTGAAGTTGTTTTGTTCAATTTTAGACCAAATTGAAAGCTAGTAAGTGTCTAAGTTCAATTTTAACCAATCTTGAAGAGATCAAATCAATGGTTAATTTTAAACCAAAAACTGAAGTGAATTGTCCTAAAATAGAAAACAACAGTAGGAATGAAAGCCCTAGGCTATTACAATAAGCATTAAGAAATGATTTTCTTTCAAGTTTAAGTTTAATTCCTCAACTCCAATCTGCTTGCTTTTGCTCAATTCCAATGCTCAATTTGAATGTCAACCTGCAAACAATACAAAGTTATCACAAATAAGAAGTATGATATTCAAGGAATAAATGATAACAACATAATAAATATAGTTTCAAACCAATAAAAATTTTAAACTTGTCAAAACAAGAAAATGATTCTGTGAGAAATAAAGATTTGCAGCTATCCTTTGGATTTGACAAGTAATGTTTAATTTCAATCCACAATAAAGCTTGCTTGGATTTCATCTCCGTGTGAAAGAGACCACCATTGTTTGTTGGTGCAAATGACTTTTTCCCTTCAAATGCCACACCAATTTGTAAAAGTGCATCATTCTCATTTAGTTATCTGTGATGAAATCCGCAACTTTGCAGCCTTAATTCCAATCATAAACATCAATAGAACCCCATATATAAAAAGGTGATCATGACAAGTTGGGATCGCTGCTTAGAGAAGCAACAAGATTGACTGGTAGAGCTAGCTCAACAAAGAGAAAAAAACAAGTGATTGATGGCGCGCAAAAGTGAGAAGTTTGTTTGAACAACAAACACTTTATGGTGCACATTTATCTAAGGATTTATTTGCATAGAAAATAAAGAGATACTAGATTGCACGTATTCATTTATTTTGAGCACAATAGTTGATTTGGGATATCATCATGGGGACAGGTGCCACAACCTTTCAAGTGGTATGCTTCCTACGAACACAAAAAACAATAAATAGTAACCCTTTGATCATCAAACATGAATGGATTCTTCACACACTTTACCATTTAAATACCACTTCTTTAAAAAAAAAATAGTTGCTCTTTCAACAGCAAGGGTGCGACTTGCAAAATAATACGTTGCCTTTTTAATTATTAAAAGACAAGAAAGAATCGATCAACCTCTAAGTCATGTGAATTAAATGATTGAGAAAAATAGTAATCCCAAAATTCAAGGCTCAAGTGATTGCATCTGCTTCAGGAAATCCAACATGAGTTTCCTCGAATCTCACCCATTTATCTCAAAATTGCTCCATAATCAGAAAAAAGAAAACCCAATTTCCTCTGAGTATTTAGAAAAAAACAACTCCAATTCGAATTAAACATGCACAAATCCTAGTGTTTGAGTTTATCTGTAGATCTTAATCCATTGGAGTCTCTCCAACCAAACTTCTCCTCATATTTGTTGAGCTCATTTCGATAAATTAAAAGAAAAGCAACGCAGTAAAGAAGCTTAATAATGAGGATTTTCTTCTTCAAAAAACATGATTTAATCCCAACAGAAAAATTGTATCTTGAACTAATGGTCTTGAAATGGCAATATTAGTTAATAATGAAGGTTGGTTAGATATTAATCCCAACAAATAATGATGAGAAATACAACGATATTTAACGATGGCACAAGATTTTCAAAACATCAATGTATGATTTGAGCTTACCAAAGTCAAATATTTAATCAAACATACACTTTAATGATTGAGACACAAAACTTTATTGATTTTGTATCTTCGTGAGCTTCCAATTAATGTGAAGATGGGAGAATTCCGAGCCGTGACTCCTCTCACATGTCACTCTTCATATATCGATGAAGATCCCATCAGCTTAAAATTTGTAAAAGGTATTCGATTAATGATTTTTTCTATCAGTTGGTTCTGCGTTCACGTAATATCATTATTTAAAATAGAATGCCTGAAACATTCTCATTTCTTCAAATTAAACAACTGAAGGGTACAACAACAAATAAAAGGAGAAGCAACAAAATTAATTCTTAGAGTATGCGCTCACCTAATATCTTTAATGATCAATGCTTAGTGTATATGCGTCTAGATCTTTTGAATAAATGAGTAAGGTGTGAATTAACTCCATAGACCCATTAATATAAAAAAAAATACTTGATCGAATGACGAATAAAGCACAAACCGTTCTTTCCGAGGAAGCGCGAGCTCAAAGAAGCCTCTGTTGAAGATGACACGTCAAGAAAATGCAGTCTCAGCCAATGGAGATATCTGTGACGAGAAGCTACCTGAGATGAAGATTTGCTGCACTCAAAATCACCTTGAGTTGTTGTGAATGATATGTAGAGGGGTCAATTGAATGGTAAATGAGGCCATGGCTTGCATATTTTTGGTGCAGATCTCTCCTTCGAACAACACCGAGCTATGAAGTTTTAAATGCTAGACATGAGGATGAGAGAGAAATAAGCCTCCAGTTTTCTCCATAATTCAAGTTGTGTGCAAAGTATTCCTTTTCTTGCTCAATATAATCTTATCTTGGATGGTGGACCAAGATTTCCTCCCCTCCACTTGCAATTTTATTGAATTAAAATTTCAAGTTTTTTGCTTTCTGTAGGAGATTGGAAAGAATGAATGTGCGCTGTGTTTGGATCACACTATTTTCAGCCTGCATATCAATCTAAAACCAAAGAATAAGAAATAAAAGACGTCTTATGTCAAAGATGTAAAAAAAATAGAATCATCGTAATCAAAGTTTGTTAAATGTACTTGTCTAAAGATGTGTTAAATTCAGAAGCTTGAATGATCAGATACACTTTCACCAGAAAAATTTCAATCAAATTATGGACTCCATAGTGTTTTCTTATATTTGATTCATATAAATAATAGCGACAATGAACAACAACATTTATCAATAGCAAAATGAAACAAGATACGCAAGATAACTTATTGATATGCAGGATACACATAACAAAATATTAACAATGTGACATAGCATGATGTCACAGAGATATTGATTATCTGAGGACAAGTAATGTTTAGCTCAATGTGTTCCCATTTTCAAATTCATAATAAATGATAGATTACTAAGATTGCTAAACATCACAAAAATAAGACTACTAAGAGCATCTTAGTGGTAGAATTTTCAATGGAAGGAAAACTTTAACGATGAAACTGTGAAAACTTTTCTCTACCCCACGGTGGGCACCAAAATGTGAGAGGACAATCTGCAATCACTAACAATATATAAAACATACCAAATTAGCCATTGTTAGCAAACTGAAATAAACCACTCCCTATGAAATTTTTAAATAAAACATAAAACAAAAAAACATGAAGTAATGCATGCAACCTAAAATATGTAAATCTAATCTAAGTCAACCAAATCATCATCCCATAGGGGGATTGGTGCTACTTTGATGTGGAAAGTAGCCCTTTCCCAACCCCTTGATAACTTCTTGGATGATGGATGTATGATGAAAAAAATGACAAGAACCTAACTATAAATGATGAAATCTATGCTAAATTGGATGAAAATATGGATGATTTATGGATTCAAAATGACAATAATAAACGTGCATGGATTGTGGATTCAAATGCATAAACTTGTGAATGAACTTGTGCATAAGATTGTGGATCCAAAATTAGTAAAAGAACCTTCTATTTATAGAAGAGAATGATGGAGGAATAAGCAAAAGGGATGAATGTGGGACAAAAGACCAACTAATAGCACAATGCCACTTGTCAACATGTGAGTGGATAGAGGTGGAGCACATTTGGATGAATGTGCACATTAATGCTATTAGGTGGAAATTCAAAATTAAAGAAATGACAAGTTGGAGGGAGAGAAGAAATGAATTAAATGCCACTTGGCTCAAGAAAAGGACATGTAAGAGGCCTTTAATGCCTTGTTGGATGGGCAAGTCGTTTTGGGGGGAGATTTCAAATTTGGGGAATATTCCATCCTTAATGCCTTTTTGAAAGTAAATAGAGATTTAATAAATCAATTAAAATGATTTTCATGAGAAAGTTGCAAAAGCTAGAGGATTTGATGGATTAAGATCGAGATTAATTGGGATTTGATTAATTTAAAAGGAGATTAACTGATTTGACAACTTGATTTAGATTTTTGGATTAATTTAAATCAAAATGAGAGGAAAAAGATTATTAGATTTAATTAAATAAAGTTGGATTTATTTAATCAAAGGGGATGGTGTTAGACTAAATCAAATAAAGATTAATTTATTTAATTTAAAGGAGGTGACCTTAGAGCTTAATTAAATAAACTGAATTATTTAATTAAAAGAGGGACTATAGGATTAATTAAACAAAGTGATTTATTTAATTAATAGGAGATGATGACTTAATTAGATAAATTTGATTTATTTAATTAAGAGATGAAATGTGATGAATTTAATTAAATAGAGATTATTTAATTAAATTATTAGTAAAAGAGATGATCCCGTACAAACTAGTGTTAGTAAAATCAGGATTAGGTATATAGGATCAATCGGTATATTTTTCGTGTCTACACCTTATAACATCCTTCTTGGCTGCACATGGATGCATGCCATGTAGGCCATAGCATCCACATATCACCAATGCATAAAATTCCCATATGGTAACAAAGAGAACAATTCACAGTGATCCTAAGCCCTTCTACTACTATAAGAGTATGGGGGAAAAATATTACAAAAGTGCTACAAGTACCCAAAAACGATGAAGTCCCATTACCTTCTTTCTATATTGAACCATCAACATTAGCATCCACATCGACATCTACATCAACAACACAACAAACTATCTTGGAGATCAAGGTACTAATCAAGGACAACGGTTGTGGTGATTACAACCTAAAAGACTCCTTTGTTTTGGGAGAACTTCTAATTTCTCCTAGAACTTATGGAAAACACCAACATACTGACAATGTGACTAAGACAATCAAAATGGAACCAACCACCTTCATAAAATGGGGAGATCTTAATGTAAAAATAATAGACGAAGGTGACATCTCCAAATGGGTATATCAAGATGAACAAGAAGAACCTCTTCTTCCAATGGACACAAATAGAAAAGGCTTCCAACTAATGAAAAGAATGGGTTACATGAGAACAAGTGGACTTGGTCTAAATCAACAAAAAATGTGTTAACCTATTATCCCTAAAATGTGCATAAATAATATTGGTCTTGCTTGCACCTTGAGAAAAAATGTAACCCCTCTTATCGAGGATACTTTGATTAAGGGAGATGAAGCTTCCTCTTGGTTAAATACATCTAATTTCGAAGACATCATCGAATCCCCCTTTTGCATTACTAACCTATTTGAACATGACTCTATTTTTATGATTACTACAACATCCTTCACACCCTCTAGCCAAGATAATGAACTAAAACTTATCTATCCTCAACTCATCAATTAAGACCAACAAGGACCGCCAATTCTATATTTGTTCAAAAATGATGAGGTTATCTCTGAATTTATGGGACTTTGGGACCGCATACCTTTTGGAGACCACAAAGCAAGATTCAACATTGAACTAGATAGACAAGCATACTATGGTGATACAATTGAATCCCTCAATTGCAAAACTAAAAAATTAAAAATCAAGACAAGGTCTCTAAGTGAAAACCACAATGTGGCCCACTTTCTAATCACAAAATAGTAAAAAAAAAGGACACATCCAAAGGTGAAAACCTCTCTAAGGTTCCTAAGGATGAGGAATTCAATCTACATGGTATTGTGATAGATCAATAAAAATCAATAGTTCTTTTTAGAATCATCTCAACCGATTAATGTGGGCACAATAGAGGCACCTCAAGTCACGTTCTATGAATCTTCATTAGATGATGAAGACAAAAACACCTAAAAACCTTCCTTAGAGAAAGAAAGATTTTCTTTACTTGGTCCTATGTAGACATGTCGGGGTAAATACATCATCAGTCGTACATCACCTCACAGTACATCCTAATGCAAATCTAGTGAAGCAAAAGTTGTGAAAAATGCATCTGTAGATTGCACTATTAGTCAAGGTGAAAATACAGAAGCTTCTTGATGTAGGTTTTATAAAGATGATTGAATATCCAGAGTAGGTTTTAAATTTGGTTCCAGTGTCAAAACCCACAGGGGTATCAAAATATGTATAGACTTTAAAGATTTAAACAAGGGATTTCTTAAGGATGAATTTCCACTTCCAAACATAGATATCATTGTAGATTTGATACCTGGTCATTAAATGATTTCTCTCTTAGAAAGATTCTCTAAGTATAATCAAATACTGATAGCCAAAGAAAACCAACACAAGACAATGTTTACCTGTCCATGAGGAACCTACTACTGGAATGTGATGCCATTTGGTCTCAAGAATGCAAGAGAAACCTACTAATAAGCAATGACCTTGATATTTCATGAAATGTTCCACAAAATCCTATAGGACTATGTGGATGATATCATAGCCAAATTTGTAACAAGGAAAGAACATCTAGAAGTGCTAGCTAAATTTTTTGATAGGCTTGAGAAGTATCAAGTGAGGTTAAATCCAAAAAAGTGTCTTTAGAGTCATTACCGATAAAATTTTGGGGTACAGTGTATCACTAAGGGGAATCAAAGTGGACCCTACCAAAGTCAAAGACATTATAGAAATATAACCAACTAAAACCATTAAACAACTTCGCAACCTACAAGGAAAGCTTCAATCCATCCAAAGGTTTATTGTACAACTGGCAGATACGTGTCACCCATTCACCCACCTAATCCATAAAGGTGTGGCTTTCAAATGGGATCAACATTGTGAACAAGCTTTCTAAAACATAAATGACTATCTAGCAGCACCACCTATCTTTATGCCATCAATAGAAGAGAAGCCATTGATACTATACATTTCAACAAACCTCAGTAGCTCTAGGGGCTCTTCTACTGCAACGTGATGAAACTGGTAAAGAGAGGGCTATCTATTATATTAGTAGGACCTTGGTGGGATATGAACTCATCTACACATCCATTGAAGGAGCTTATTTAGCAGTAGTGTTCACCTCTCAAATTTTGAGACACTATATACTCTCTCATCAGATCAAACTTATCTCCGAGGTCGATCCACTCAAATATTTGTTATCAAAATCCACTCTAATATATTGCATGAAAAGTAGGTGATGATCCTTAGTGAATTTGATAGAGTATTTTGATAAAAAATCTACCAAAGGACGGGTCATTGTAGAACAACTATTAGAATCCATAATCCATGTAAAAAACCTCTTGGTCTCAAAATTTTCTAATGAAACAATGTTTACCCTCACCTTACAAAATCTATGGAAACTATATAATTTGACAGTTCATATATATGTAGCATGGATCTAGAGCAAGTATTGTATTCATCGCCCCACAAGGTGATTTCATCCCAAAGTCATATAGGTTAGCATTTCCATACACAAACACCATAGATGAATACTAGGCCCTCATCACAAGGTTAATCATAGTAGTCCAATGGAAGATACAAGAACTCAAAGTCTATGGTGATTCCCAACTAATAGTGAAGCAGGCCAATGATGATTACCAAACCAAAGATGATAAGTTGATTACATACAAGAAAATGGTAGAAATATTCAAAGATTACTTCATTGATATCACATTTGAGCAAATCCCCACGATAAATAACAAATTTGCAGATGCAATGGCCACCATTGTATCTTTGCTAGATATGCCACACAACAACCTGAAATGTGAATTTCTCATCAAGAAGCTTCTCATGCTAGATTTTGAGGTACATGGATCAAAATTTGTGTGTGAAATTGATCATCCTAGTTCCCTATGGTATGATGACATTTTTACCTACCTCCATAGAGGCATTTCCCCATTTGACCTTACCTCCAACCTTCAAAAAACATTTATTCAAAGATCATCCTAATTCATCCTTATGGGAAACACCTTTTATCAAAGAATTCTCGAAGGAATGTTATTGCAATGTCTTAACCAAGAGGAAGCTTTGACTGCCTTGAAAGAGGTACACAACTTAGGCATTTGTGGGTCACATTTGAGTAACGTAACCTTGGCTAAGAAGTTGTTGAGAATGAGATACTATTGGCCAACCATGGAGCAAGAAGCCAATCAGTTTGTGAAGAAATATTTATAATTCCAATAGTATGGGGACCTCATCCATGTACCAACTCAAGAGCGTAGACCCATCACTACACTATGGCCTTTTTCACAATGGGGGATTGATCTCATAGATAAAATCACATAGACCTCCTCAAATGGAAATAAGTTTATAGTCACAACCATTGAGTACTTCACTAAGTGGATTGAGGCCATCCCTATACACAACTGGAAAGCAAGTATCCAAGTTTACCCTAAACTATCTCATCTATTACTATGGTTTTCCACATACCATTATCATAGATAATGAAACACCTTTTAAGAACTAGGATGTCCATGAGCTATGCAACAGATTTAATATCCAACATCAATTTTCTACCCCATTTATCCTCAAGGAAATGACCAAGCTGAAGCTTCTAATAAAACCATTATCAAAATCCTAAAAAAGATAGTTAATGATGCTAGTCAAGATTGACACCTATAGTTAAATCCCACCATTTGGGCTTACTAAGCTAGCATCAAAATACCAATTGGTGCTACACCCTATTCCTTGGTTTACGAAACCGAAGTCATCCTACCTATTGAGGTCAATTTCCTGTCATTAAGAGTTTCATTACAACATCTAATCATAGATGAAGAATATAGGGTATCTGTATTGAATAAACTAGAACTGTTGGATGAACACCGCCTTGAAGCACTCAATAACCTACTTTTATAATAGAATTGGAAGAATTTACAACAAAATTTTCAAAGGTTGATGCTTCCAGGTAGTGGATATTATTCTAAAGGATAACCAAAAGAATATGTTAGATCAAGATAGCAAGGGAAAGTTTGAGCCAAACTAGTTAGGGGTTTTTGTTGTCATGGTAAGTTATGGTTCAAGAGCCTATCAACTAGCAATAGATGAAGGGTAACCCTTGCAAGAACTAGTCAATAACATGCATCTCAAAAGGTTTTATGCCTAGCCCATGAGGGGTATTCTAAAATCCAAAAATCTAAAAAAATAAAAATATAGAAAAAGGATCAAAATAGTAAAGAGAAAAATTATCCTCAAGCGAAAACCACTTCAGTGGTACTTTAAGTAGGTACCTTGGTGAAAACTTGGAAAATAGGCACCTTGTGTAAATAAGCACCATCTACCATCTATCATACATTCTTTTCTTGTCATTCATTCATAATAAAATCATCCAACCATTCATTTCATCCATTCCATCCATCTTCCATTTATTTATCTCCTCCATCTGTGTTTGTATCATAGCTTGGTATTTTGTGAGTATCTATCCGCATTAGTACTACTTGGCACTCTCCTAAGGTTAGTTTTTCCTGCCTATATCGAGGTAGTCTATCACATCAAAATGGGCGCATATTCCTATACTTGTGTCGTTGGATCGATTTCTTATATATTTCCTTAATGTTATTCTCAAAAATTCAAAAATATCTAAAACATCCTCAAAATCCAAAAAAAAATTCAAAACATGTCAAAAATCCAAAAACATTCAAAATGTGTCAAAGTCCAAAAACATTCAAAACATGTCAAAACCCAAAAATATCCAAATAAGTTCAAAACTCCATAAAAAGGTCAAAAACATCAAAATAAAAAACATAATTAGCCATCATGTGCTAATATCCCAGTTTAATAATTGAACTATGAAGCCTTTTCACAATTGTGTAGGCAAGATCATCTCCAATGAGCCCTTGAGGCATAGGTATTTCCTCCCTTATGTCCTATTGTCTTGGTCAAATGATTTAAAAAACTCAAAAAAATTTGGAAAATTTAAAAAATAGCACAATTGAAAACATCATGCAAAACCTAAATCAGCCTTATAACATTCAAAAACTTAAAACATTCAAATAACCCCAAATACCAAAAATAGCCTCAAAACATTTCAAAAAGCTCAAAAACATTGAAAAAACTTGAAAAAAACAAACTCACCCATCTCATCTCACACATTCGCAAATAAACTTTCAAACATAATAAATTGATCGTCACCTTCAACCTTTGGTATATAAATAGAAGAAAAACAACAATTGGTGAACACAAAACTTAAACGAAAAAGTCCCAAGTCTTGGTTATTTGTCAAATGTGCCAGTTAACATTCATATCAATGGCCAATTAAATAATTAGAATAAATTGACATTCAATAACATGTCTTACAAATATATCTTTCCTGCAATAGACACCATCATGGATATCACCATAAAATAACACCTTCAACAAGAGATATGGATAACATTGATAGTTTGTTCATTTTGATCTTTTCTTATGATTTATCTTATTGGTCCAATTCGATGATCTCTCGATGATTTCTACAAAATGATTTAGAGAGAAAGGGATGGGGCATTGATCATTTCTTTCGTTTGCTATGCTTGTTGGATATTCTTGTAATACAAACTTGGAGAATACTTGCCTTACATGTGCGGGAATGGTCTCAAGTAAAATAATTGCTAGGACATATTAGGTTCTTATACCTTTTGTGTAATAGTCTCCTTACTTCAATGGATTTATTCTTTCACATGATTAAACAAGGTTTCCATAGGTTAGGTATGAACAAGGATACTCCTATCTGTTTGTAGAGTCAATGTCCGTGCACTAGATACAACCTCACCATGGTTCTTCATACCTTGGTGCATTGTGTCTATTTTTTGTATAAAAAATAAGGACTACTATGATGAAATTAAGCCTAATCTAGAAGCAAAAGCAATATCATCTATCCTAACTCATCACATCTTCAATAAAATCTTGGTCCAATAATAATAGGTTTATGGGTATCCTGGTCAATATCATCTTATTCTACTCCATTCTAATCATTCTATCTTATCATCTTATTCTATCTCATTCTTCTACTTCCATCCATCTCATTTTTATATCATACTAACATTTCTATACAAGTATCAAATCTATATGATATACATCAAAATATACATGAGGTTATCCATAGCTAATGAGTGTGTATACATCATAACATTTGTCTATATCAAAACATTTAAGCTTCTTGGAACTTATTTTTTGTCCTTTCTACAGTGGATCCACTCTCGTGACTTCATCGTAATCTCGCCTTGAAAATCAGTTTTTTCACTCGATCTCTCAAGAGGGCAGCACACTAGCATTCTTTCATCCACTGGGGCACAGTGGGGCATCAGGGAAATTGGGAAATTTTTAAATTTTGATTTGAGCAACATTAGTTCTTCGAAGTAATGCAACAAGTAGCTCACTTCAAAGAGAGGAAAAATGCATACACCTAAAAATGTCCTAAGTATATCACACATCCTAATTTTGATTATTAACACCATTTCTCTCCTATTTCACCTAGTTCATCTATTTAATTAAATAATGTCTAATTATTTAGTTAAATTCACCATTTTCTCCTATTAATCGAATGATTGATTTATTTGATTAATTCACCCTCTTCATTCTAATTTTCTTCCCTTTTGATTAAATAATTTCAAATTATTTAATTAAATGCCATTTTCCTCTTTGACTAAATAATTCTAAATTGTTTAATTGAAGTTCCTAATTCCTCATCTTGCATAATTAAATGATTTTCAAAATTGTTTAATTGACTAATATTCCTCCAACTTGCACAAAGAATATCTCATGGGATACTCCCTTTTCAAATTTGAATTCTTCCCTCCACATGAAATATCTCCAACATCTTTCCTAAAATTTAGGGATTTTTTAATCTCTCATGGATTATTGACCCTTGATTAAAAGCTTTGATCCATGCCATCACAAATTATGAACCATTGATCTATTTCTTGATCCATGTCTTCATATTCAATTCAATTTCATCCATTGATTAGGATTTTGAATCCTCACCATTGATTAATTCTAAAAATCTATAAATACTTCTCATTTTACATGAAATGGGATTCACAACCATTAAAGAAAACTTACTATACCCAATTCATTACTCACCCTTTGAGCTTTTGAGCATTTGTGAATCACTCCCATCCATCAATTCATAAATCTTTTGCATCAACTCAATAATGGATAAAGCAAATTGAGCAATCCACATCCATTATCACTCCATTTGCAATCAATCCATAATGGGATTGCAAGTTTACACCATTAGTTAGGTTCATTACTTTGAATTTTATGTTTAATGCTTTGAAATTGAATCTTTCTTAAGGTTGTAGACTAATTTCATTGGAGTAGTGTCTTTAAGTGATCATTTGCTTAGTTTAAATGTTTCAATTTATGTTATCTGATCAATTAGATTATATACTTACAATGGTGTTGTTATTCCACTTTTTCTTATGTTAGATGCGATTGTAAATGTATTATTTCTAATGTTGGATATACACACATTTCTTGAATTTTCCTTTTGTTGTTCTAATATTTTATTGTGATTTCATCCATTTCACATTTCTTGAATTTTCCTTTTGTTGCTCTAATATTTTATTGTGATTTCATCCATTTAAATTTTGATATTTTTGTCTTCATGTAATATATCAAAGTCTATTCTCCTACTTGATAAGCTTACTGTAACGCCCCGCCATGTAAACCCCAAAGGACAACAAAACACTACAATATTTTTTTTTTTTTGAAAGTGAAACATTGCATACGATGAATATGTACATACATTACATGAAAAGCAATTATACATTTACTAAGTCTTTCACGTCCTCTGGGGTACACAAAACGGTCATTGCGAATCATAAACTTCTATCAAACGAAAGTGAATAAACAACCAAGATTACTACAACTATTAATGAACAAAAAGTGGAAACAATACATCATTTTATTGCAATACATTTCAATAGCGCAACTGTGGAACATATTTCCACAGACACAACACATCAAGATTACATTAATACATTACATAATGCTCCCCTTATAATAATGGAAAGAGTACATCAAGTACAAGATTACCAAAATATACACACTAAACATCCTAACAAAACTATGACAATCTTAACTAGTTTTGCAATAATTTATTTTTTTGTTTACCTTTAAGATAATAACAATATAATCCACTACATACGATTATCGTCAATGATAGTTTACAATGTCGAGGGAAAAAGACAAGTTTAAAATAATGACTCATAAACAAAACAGTCCTAAGGGCCCGACCTAATTCCTCGGGGGCTCATCACTTGATGGCCTTGCCTACGTATATAGTTCGCAGAGGCACCATAGTTCGACAACTTGAGTTGCTCCAACTCATTTGACTCACTCACATGGGGTATAACCATTAGTTTCCAATAGACGACTCAACTTCCTTCATATTCATAACACCAAACACTAATATACACTAACATTCAATCCTCTACTCAAGGTGTCATGTAATCCATACAAATTACGTACTAAAAAAAAAATAAAAAAATATTGTAGTGTTTTGTTGTCCTTTGGGGTTTACATGGCGGGGCGTTACACTTACATTATTTATTGCAAGGTGAACCCACAATAGTGGTTACAATTTTTGCACGAACTTGTAAAAATTAAAAACATTCATCAAAAAGTTAAGAAAGGCTTCAAATGAAGGCTACCCATTCGAATGAAGAGGCTTCACTCAAACATGCATTTCTTTGCAAGCCTTCGAACGAACCATGCCTTCACATTAACCACTATAAAAGAAACCACCCCTTCATTCAAACATGCATGTATGTGATTTAAATCAAAGTTTATGTGATCTTTTCAAACATTAGTGATTTTTGCTCATTATTTTAATTCAAAATTTATTAATTATCTTTGCTTGTGCCATGTAGGGGGTCTTCATTTGAAGACCCCCTTCATTTGAACCCCCCTTCATTCGAAGGGGGCTTTGAATGAAGACCCTCTTTTTTCACCTTGCCCCCTCGATTGCAAATTTTATACATTTTTTGACTTTTGATGTCTGGTTTCGAGGTGAAAATGGATTCAACTTGATAAACCAAGTTGGAGGATCATAGTCCTTGAAACTCTCTTTCCAACAACTATAAATTTAATATATTTTCTTTTTTATTTTAGTTTTACTGAACATAGGTTTTTCACCAAAAATCAAGTTGTATGTCCTACACATGTGGAAAAATAGTAAATTAGTCATTTTTTTTTTGAAAAATATCTATGCATTAGGTAATAATGTCTTTGTTCCAAAAAAAAAGTAAAATTGAATTTCAATAAATACAAAAAAAGTTATGCGATTTGAAGGGCACCTATGTCTAAATTGTAATTGGTTTGACTTCAAAACATAATTAAAATAAAAATATTAGACAAAATGTTATGAAACGGAATGCAATCACTAAATATTAGTGTTACCAACCTTAATTTAAAAGAATAAAAAATTTATCCTTTTTTAAAAAAGTTATGAGATATGAAGTACACATCACTTTTTAAAAATGTTGTTTACTATTAAAAACTAGTTATCAAAGGAGACAAAAAAAATTTATAATTTAATTTAATTTTTTTTAAAGACATTTAAAATCTACAAACAAATTCTCACAAATCACTAGTTTGCAT
Organism: Sequoia sempervirens; assembly: GCA_007258455.2. Taxonomy (NCBI): domain Eukaryota; kingdom Viridiplantae; phylum Streptophyta; class Pinopsida; order Cupressales; family Cupressaceae; genus Sequoia; species Sequoia sempervirens. The sequence goes on from VDFB02299275.1 coordinate 26,563, forward strand.
CATCTTCAAATTCTTAATAGTTGCCCTACTGTAGGTGTCGAAAAGTGAAGATTTTGTTCAAAATATTGATTTTAAAGTCAAGTTTGGCCAAAAGGTGTAACCCATTATTGTGGTATGACCTTGCAATCTTGTATGCACACATCATCTTCAAAGTCTATTTTTCCTTCTTGAGGAATCAATGTGTGTCTTTCCTTTCCTAAAATTTGCATTTTATTTCAAATTATTGAGAAACCTCAAAAACCCCTATCTTATGAGGGAGCTTCTCCTCTTAAATATAGACAAAAATCATCCTTTATGTGGTGATTTCTCCAATTATTGTGAGAATTTTTTTCTTCCTATTAGATGAGTTTTGTTGATAGTGAAATATTGTAGTGATAATTTTATTTACCAACACTCCCAAAGGATAGTTCAATTGACTCAAACATCCTAGTACTTATGGTAAAGGCACATTACAATTCCACCCTTCCAAAAATTGATTTCTCTCCATCAAGAAAAAAATTGGATGCTTCAAAATATTTGATCCTTCAAAAGTAGCATCTTCAATAGGTAGATTCTTCCAATGAGCCAAATGTTCTATAATTATTTTAGTCCATTTAAAAAAAAACTTAGTATCAATAAAGTTATCAATTTTGAATTTAATTTTCCCCTCATCATCCAAGGGTGAAAAATCTATTGATAGTGTGATACATTATCCAAGGGGCCTATCAAGGTGAGACACATAGAGCACATTATGAATTAGACTATTGTTTGGTAATTCCAACTCATACAACTTCACCAGCTCTCCTCAAGATCTTATAAGTTCCATACAATGTGTACAAATTAGTGTTTCAAAAACAAAATTAAATTTGAAATGAAGAAATTACAATGCTTAATTAAGGATTTCAAAAAATAATTAAAATTAAGAAATGAAAAAATATATGCAGGGGTGTACCTATTAAAAATGGTATGATAACTTGCAGATGGCTTGGCAATGTGCATACCTTCACTCAAACCTCTAGAATTTATTTTACTCTCCATCGTGAAGTCAAATATTTGCCATAGATGTCCAGGAAGAAACCAGTGAAGGTATCAATCTCCTCCAAGAAGTGGCCATAATATGCAAAATCATTAGAAAAAGAAAAACTAGAGCAACCATAGAAGACTGGGCAAGGTCAAATTGGAAATTCAATCATGCTATCAAATTTCTACCAAATGGTTTCCTTTCTTTCTAAAGAAGACAAAGACAAGATCCTAAACAAAGGGATTTAGAGAATAGATAATAGCCCCCTATACATGCAAAAATAGGAACCGAACTTTGATTCTAGAAAACATGAATCCTTCTTTGAACCCAAATGGATCAAGCTCTATAACATGCCCATTGAATTTTGGACAGAAGAATGTCTGGAAAGGATTGGAAGGACCTTAAGCACTCTGATAGACATTGACACCCGACTACTAGGAAAGAACTCCTACCTCTATGCGAAAATTTAGGTGGCAACTATCAAGAGATTTCCAAAATCCGTAATGCTAAAAACCAGAGTAGGGACCTAGAAATAGGAAATAGAGGTGGAGGAATGAAAATTATTCTACATGAAATGTGGCTAAAGAAATCATCCTTTAGAGTCATGTCCTATACCCCTAAAGATGAAGAAAGTATGGAGGAAAAGGGAAAAGGAGAATAGGGCCTTGGTGAATAAGGGCATTAAAAAAGAATTCCCTAATTAGCACAATACAAAAGAGAACATTACTAAGAAAATAGCTCTAACAAATGAAAAGGAAGTCAAGAGCCTAGACCAAATCCAGGAAGGAAGTAGGGATTCTATACAAGAGCAAGAGGTTTGCAAAGAAACTGATAACCTCCCCTCAAAAAACTAGCCAGAGAACAAATAACCTTTTTTAGAAAGCAAAAATGAGGACTTTAATGAGCTAGACATAATCGAGCCAAGGAACATATCCTAGTCAATGGCCAGAATGTTGGAGACCATAAAGAAGGACAAAAAGAAGAGAGGCAAAAAATCATATAAGAAAAAGAGGAAGAAATGGCTTAGAAAAAAGCCATAAAGAGCATCAAAAACTTCTAGCAGAATAATAAGGGAGGAGAGAACTCCCTCCAAAAAGATCCATGAATATCATAACTTGGAATGTAAGGGGCTTGAATTCCCCTAAAAAGAGATTCTTAATCAAGTGTTAGATGGAGAAATTGGAATCAAACATAATCCTTTTACAAGAGACTAGACTAGAAGAAGAGGATGCCCTTGTCTTCCATATCAAGGGTTGGGAAGAGATATACTCAAAATCCTATGGTACAGATGTAGGACTAGGGATCTTGTGGTATTCCTACAATATCAAAATAAATATAGTGGAAAATAACTCAAATTGGATAAAGTGTGAGGATTCAAGCCTTGCCTTCAATCTCAAGTTCGTCTTATTTAATGTTTACAGACTAGCCAAGGTGCAGGAGAAAGCCAAACTCTGGGAGGCCCTAAGTCATCAACTTGCCACCCATAAATATGGGAAAGTGATCTTGGGGGAAAATTTAATGTATTGTTAAAAATAGTAGAAAAATATGGGGGCTCAAATAAAATAACTGCATCAATGAATGACTTTGGTATCTTCCTCACAAAGAATGACCTAATTGATGCATATACAAAAAATGGTTCTTTCACATGGTCGAATAAGATAGAAGGAGAAGGTTGCATAAAAGAAATATTAGATAGATTCATCTATTCTCAAGACTAGCTAGAAACAAACTTTAATCTTGAGGCTTCCATCCTTCCCCTTGCTGGTTCAGATCATCTTCCCACCAGATTGGTAATCACATAAGAGAAAACTTAGAAAAAAGTGCATTTAAATTTTAAAAAATGTGGTTTAGAAGATCAAAACTGATTACCCATCTAGAATAATGGTGGAAGGACTCTCTGAGATGTATGGGCACTAAAAGTTTCATCTTCATAAACAAACTGAAGTATATCAAAAGGAAATTATTGGATTGGAATAAGACAGTTTTCAAGAATATCTTTGTTGAAAAAGATAGATTAGAGGAAGCCCTATCAGAACTTAACGATAAAGTAATGAATCAAAGAATGTTCTAAGGCAACTTTAAAAAAGAAAAAGAGTTTAAGGTGGAATATGAGGAGATACTAGCAAGGGAGGAGGAATTCTGGAGGTCCAAATCAGAGAAATATGGCTATGTGAGGGAGATTCTAACACTAAGTTCTTGGACACAATACATCCAAAATCAAAAAAGCTTACAAGAGGATAATGGTCATCCAAAAATGCACAAGGAAGAATAATTGCGAAAATAAAGGAAATCCAGGAAGAAGTAGTTAGGCACTTGATTGTTAGCCTCGAAAGATGCAACTGACTCTTTCAATTATGGAGAAATAATCAAAAGCATCCCGAAGCTAATCACAAAAGAAGACAATGAGATGTTAAATACCCCCTTTACAAGAGAAGAGGTCAAAATTGCTTTATTCCAAATGCACCCAGATAAAGCACCAGGTCCAAATAGTTTTCTGTAGTGCCCCTTCGCTTTTGGC
>VDFB02299276.1:0-83849 GCA_007258455.2 Sequoia sempervirens
TAATTAAATCAACCTTAGACAAGCCAACGCCCAAACAAAAAATAGACACTGTTGAAGTAGCCTAGGCCAAAACCAATTACCGAAAATTAACTTACTATAAATAGCAACTGCTAAAAATAGTAAATACTCCACCAAATCATCAAATTGGCAGAAAATTTGAGAAATGCTGAGAATTACTATAAATAGTAAGTAATGGAATTGGCCACTGCTAAAAATAGAAAGTCCTACCAGAAAGCACTAAAACCACCACAGAAGAAACACTAGCTATGAGTCCCCTAACCAAACTCCACTTAGCCTACGAGAACTCTAGAACTATGTTACTGAATTTGCTCATATAGGCCCTGGGTTCGATTCAGGTCCGGAATTCAAGTCCAGTCCGGGCAAATTCGCTATGGGTCCGGTTTTTGGACTGTGGGTTAGGCCAGGGTCCGGACCCATGACTGTGGGTCCAGACAGGGTTTGAGAATTTCGAACCCGGGTTCTATTCTGTGCCCAGGCACGTTTTTTCAACTTTTTTTTCATTTTTTTAATAATTTTTTGACTCGTTTTTTTACTTTTAATGACTTTATAATTATTTCTAACACTAATACTTGCCTCAAAAACATGAAATAGGTAAAGTGAAACTCATTTACCAATTTGTGAATGAGAAAAAAGGATTTTTTGTCTCCATTGCTGAACTTTCTCTTTTGCTTGCACAAGCTGGAATAGACTTGAAGGCTGATTGTAGATTGTTCAAAGTTGATTGTTGTGCTATTCCTAAGCACTTGCAAGTGTCTATTCATTGCTAAGAAGATCGTAGAGCAATATTTCTTCAAAAGAGGTAGGTTCTTTGAAGTTTTTGATTATTTTTTTTACATTTTTTTTCACAAGTGAACTTCAATTCTTTTGTTTTGTTTTTTAGTTATTGTTTTGTTTTACTTTTCATTCCTCTAAATGTCTATAACACATGTTCAATTTTTTCATTTTTTTGAAATTAATTAAGTCTTTTACTTTCAAATTCAATGAATCAATACCAAAATGTCAATATGTTGTGCCTTAGGTATTCACTATTCCGTATTACAATGGCAACCGGTACCTCCTCAGGCTCAATCCAATCTCGTTTCAAAATAAACCCAACCTCTCCCCTTTGGAAATATGTAGAAATGGTTCGGCAACTTCCAGGTGGTGGAGGATATATTTGGATTTGTAGTCATTGCAATGTTCAATATTCGAGCTCATACAGTCGAGTAAAAGGGCACTTGTGCGGGATCCCTGAAACAGGTATCAAAAATTGTCCAGGTGAAAACAACGATGGCATTCCAGAACATATAGTGTTGAAATATATTGCTGAGCAAGAAAAGGCAGACCAAAAAACAACCGGTGGTAAAACAAGCCATCCTTTGAAGAAAGGATCTTGATCCATGAAACCCCCTACACCACCTTCTTATTTTCCACCTACAGAAAGCCATCCATTTATGGACATCCCTCAAGAGCAAACCATGCCCTCTTCAAATAAAAGATCTAAGGGACCATTGGAAGCTTCATTTTAGAATGAGGCAAGAGAGATTGTTGATCAAGACATAGCAAGATGTGTCTATGCCAATGGATTGGCATTCAATGTTGTCCGTTCACCATATTGGCAAAAATGGTGAAATCTATTAATGAGGCTCCAAAGGGGTATAAGGGCCTAGGTTTTGAGAAGGTGTGTTGCACCTTATTGGAGAAAGAGGTGAAACATGTAGCAGACTCTTTGAAGCCCATAAGGGATTCGTGGATCGAAACAGGGGTGACCATAATTTATGATGGATGGAAAGATGCAAGAAATCGCCCATTGATCAATGTTATTGTTGTGTCCCCTAAAGGGGCAATGTTTTTGAGAGCAGTGGATTGTGAAGGACAGGTGAAAGCTGGTCCATTTATTGCTGACATCCTTTGCCAAGCTATTGAAGAAGTGGACCATCAAAATGTTGTGCAAGTTATGTAGAGCAATGCCAAAAAATTGTAAGACTCTTTGGGTTATTGGTTGAGGAAGTATCCACACATTTTTGGACACCTTGTCATCCACTCCCTCAATCTAATGCTACAAAAATTGGATCAAATTGATGGATCAAATAGGTGTATAGAAGGCGAAGACATCAAATGTTTGTCACCAACCACCATATAGCGTAAGGAATATTTAGACAATTCTCTTTATTGGAGTTATTGAGTAGATTAATTCTCAATATTTTTAAATTTTTGAATTTTCTTTTAATTTTAATTTTAAATTTTGATTTTATATTTAAATTATATTTTAATTTTAATTTGATTTTCAAACAGGTTGCCGAGACCCGTTTTGCCTCAAACACAATTGTGTTGAGACGACTTATAAAGGTTCGTGAGGCACTATGTGCCATGGTAATCAGCCCTAATTGGGTTGTATGGAGGCAATCTAGCAATGAAAGGGCAAATAGGATCAAGCAAAGGATCCTAGATGATGGTTGGTGGGATCGTGTTGAGTATCTCGTCAGTTTCGCCGAGCCCATACTGAGCATGATCCGTTACACTGACTTGGATAGACCTTGTTTAGGCGAAGTATATGATGGTATCGACTCAATGATTGAGAAGATGAGATCCATCATCAATGCAAAAGAGGAAGATCCTGAAGAAAAATTCTTCAAAGAGCTACAGGAAATCATGGTTGATAGATGGAACAAAATGACCACTCCCTTGCATCTTCTCGCTTTGCATTGAGTCCCAAATATTATAGTCCTAAGATACTTTCTGCTTCATCAAGAGTTGCTCCATATAGGGATGGTGAAGTGGCCCAAGGGAACAAGGCAGCAATTCGTAGAATCTTCACTGATCGTGACCAACGTGATCGAGTGAGGGCTAAGTTTATGGCTTTTGCATGCTCTGGGAGTGTTGATCAGAATATGGATGCTCTTCGAGACAAGTGCAGGGTGGATGCTCATAGTTGGTGGTACTTCCATGGGCAAGAATACATGCACCTCCAACCTATTGCAATAAAAGTTTTATCCCGAGTAAGTTTTATAATTTATATTTGTAATTTTAATTTTAATTAATAATTTTGTTTAGTTAAATTTTGTAACTCTTAACTATTTATTAATTTAATTTGGTCTTAATAGGTTGCTAGTTCATCCTCTTCTGAGAGGAATTGGAGCACATACTCCTGCATCCACTCAATAAAACGCAATAGGCTACATTCAAAAAAGGCTGAGGACTTGGTGTATGTGCATTCAAACTTGCGCCTCCTTACACACAAACATAGTTCCTACAAAGAAGGAGACACCAGGAGGTGGGATATTGAGCCAGAGCAGCTTGACTTGGATGCTTCCACAAGTCACTTAGCTGCACTTGATATTGATGATGACTATCAGCCTGAAGCAACTACTGAGCATGAGAGTGCTAGTGTCGGTGCTAGTGGCAATGCTTGTGCGAGTGCCACTAATGCTCTTTGTGGTTCTACACAAAATGTAGCATCTAATGTTGCTAATGATGCTGCTTTTTTTGATGACCCATATGATTCAGATTGACATTTTTATGTTTGAAGTTTGAACTTTAATTTATAATTCTATATCATGACATTTGACTTTTGAGTATAAAGTGGTGGTGTATTTTTGCTATGTTATTTGACTATTAATATGGTGGTGTATTCTGAACTTAAATACTGCTGCAAATATGTATATATTTCTGATTTTTATATGTTCTTGTATTACCGAACCCAAAACGAACCCAAACCCAAAAAAAAAATTCCTGAACCAGCGAACCGGGTTCTCGAACCCGAACCCGAACCCAAAACCGAACCGGTAACTTAGCTCTAGAATAGGCTAATGGAAAAATCCCAAACTGCTCAGGGGCAAGAAGGGAACATTATATTGTTCAACAAGAACATTCACAAAATTTCTAGCATTCAGCACACTTGTGAATCCTAGATGGATCCACTCACAAATTGGCTAGAAGGATTTCCATCCTTGAACCAGAATATTTGCCAAAGGGTTTTCGTAATAAAGAAAGAATAGATGAATAGTTGCTCACTCTTATGCTAGGCTTTCAAAAGAAAAATGCCAAGAATGAATTTCTCTTTTCCAACTCTCTTTTCTTATACCATTTTTGCATAGTTCAAATATCATATATTATTTTTCCCCCAAAAGTAATTTTTAAAATTTCTTTTTAATTTAACTTTACTTTGTAGGCCCCAAATAAGTCACTTTTTAATAAATTGTCCAATTAAATATAAGTTGACCAAAAAATGAATGTCTTTAGGCAGCTTAATTTAATTAATTAATTGTCCTCTTACCACATCCCAATTAGCTTATGGGAATTAAATAGGCAAAGGGTCTCTGCCAATTGTTCATGCTTGTTAAGGGACATTACAGTTTATGTAATACCACTTACTAGTTTTGAGGAAGCTTGTATCATATAAGCAAGCACATGAGTAATTATTAAGGCTGGCGTATGTTACCCCAAGTTTCCGAGATGAGGATGGGAGGGAGGCCAAATTTTAGGGGACAACAGGGGACAGCTATTAAAAAATAGGGAAAAATTTAAAAAAATAGAAAATTTCAAATATTCATATGATAAAGCAATCATCATATACATCATACAACCTTAACACATAATATTAGAGTTCAATTAATATTTTCATTTCATAGAAAGCAACATAGAAATCAATCATCATATACATCATAAATTTGAACCTTAACAAAATTTAATTGCAGTCACTGATAATGTGGCATTTGCATATATATTATATAAAAATTACATCAAAAAGCCCAAAGGCTGCAAGTTTCAACTAGAAAATCAAAATGACAAAAATATAGAAACGGCACCACCTTAAGAACAGACCACTGCTTGCATAAAAACCCTCAAGGCTCTGGGATTGACCCACAAACTTCCTATTTATGCTTCCTGCATCATCTAGGAACATCTATTCAGGCACAACGAATACCAAGGGTCACGATTTTAGATATACAGTCGTAGCTATTCCTAGAACTGCAATACTTGATGTGAGTATTTGAAGTCACCCGATTACTTCCAAAGGAAGCAACAGCAACTTTAAATCAATCTATGATCTGTCTTAGACTCAAACGCAACTCCTTTGACCTTCAAATGTTCACAATATAATCTTTCAAAAGCTAAATATTATCTACGGTTGCTTCTTAAAATGGGACGGCACAAATAATTATTGGAGTTACCTTATAGATGTTGGCAGTTGATTATTGGTTTCCCTTAATGAGCACACCAATATTCTTATTTTCCACCAATTTAATTTTGTGTTTTAAAAAATAAAAGCAACTCAAAACCTGTTGGGCCGTAGAGGATGACTAGCCATCCCCGATACGATTGGGGACGTCCAGGCATCCCCTAGCCGTACAAAGGACGGGTAGCCATCCCCTATCATTTCCAACATTTTTACAAATGTCCCCAGGACATTTCTGAAAATTCGTTGCAAATCAGGGATTGCGTGAGGATGTTTTTGAGGCATCCCCGCATCTCCGAGGTGTTTCCGACCGGGGACACCCCTAATTTTGCCAAGTACGCATCCCCGAGTAACATAGAGGCTGGCTTGTTGAACTTTTGGTTTGTTGGCTAAGTTGGATTGAGCATCTCTTGTAGGTTGAACATGTGCAATTATGGTTAGGGAGGTGTGTCTACACAATTCTCATTTGCTTATTCACATGGAGGAATGCAACTAAGGTGTTTAATGCTTCAAAGGCTTTGTATGGAAACTCTATAGCGTATTGTAATATTGTCTTTGAGATAATACATTGACCATGTGAGTCCTTTTGAAGATTGGAGTTTTCCCTTGATAGGGTTTTCCCAAGGTACATCTAGTGTTTTATTCAAGGGGGTAAACACTTTTGAACCGGCGCTATGAACAGGAATACAACCATTCAACAATACCACCCCAACAAGGTTTGAACCTTGGTGGCAAGAACAACAATGCCACTTTTAAACCATCACACCATGCCAATACCAACAAAGGGTACATCTAGTGTTATCTTGTGGCATATTTGATATTTTTTAGCATTATGGATTCTTAACACTTGTTTTGCATTTATTTCTCTCACGAGTGTATTGCACAGGTAATTGGTAAATAAATCGATGTATTAGCAATAAGCAAGACGCTCAATAAATAGTTTACAAGATTTACAAAACACGGAAAGTTTCTAAAAAGAAACTCCAGATAAGATCGGAGACGATCTTATCACTAAATTACAATAAATTACAATATTGAGCATTAATAAATAAATAATAAACATTATTTTAATACCCTCCCTTAATGCTCAATCTATCTACTACACCAAGATGCCCCCTGAATTTTACAAACTTATCTGTACTGAGCGACTTGGTGAGAATGTTTCTTTGTCACGATCCTGCAGCCGGAACACTCTGACCTTGAAGCGTCAAAATCTTGACCCGGCTTAGAATGAAATAGCGGTGAGTTTCCAATAGCGGTTCCTCATAGGCCCCGGATACTTAGCAAGTTGAGAACTCTGATTATCACGAGCAAGGAGTCGGACCTATGAGATATTTGCATATGCGCAAGCATCGTGACGAAGCGCACTCACATCTTTGCTTTTCTGTCCCGATACTACATACGTCGGGGAGAACCCGCGCCTCTGCTTCTTACTATTAGTCCATGTGACTGCACCGGATCCCAAACTGAACACATACCCAAATGTTGATTTCCTGTCATCAACTGAACCTGCCCAATCTGAATCTGTGAACCCACTGAGTTTAGGATCGTGACTCCGAGTGTACAAGAGTCCAAAATCAAGAGTGCCTTTCACATAACGCAGCACACGCTTCGCTGCTACCCAATGATCAGCCTTGGGGGCTGTCATGAAGTGTGATATGTAGCTCACTGCAAAACTCAAGTCAGGTCGAGTAGCAACAAGATAGATAAGGCTGCCCACTAGTTGCCTGAACAATGTTTCATCTACCACAGGTGAATCGGACTTAGCTGACAATTTAAGCCCTTTTTCCATGGGTGTGGAGGCAGGTTTGCAATCTTGCATTCGTAACTTATCCAGAAGACTTCGAGCATACTTGGACTAGGAGATGAAAATGTTGCTCTCTGTCTGCCAAACCTCAACACCTAAACAATAATGCAGGAGGCCCAAGTCTGTCATGTCAAAATTTTTGGACAAGTCCTGTTTGATCTCAGTGATCAAATGTGCCAAACTGCCAGTAATGATCAAGTCATCCATGTAGACAACAACAAGCAAGATCTCATTACCAGTATTCTTGACATACAAGTTCGAGTCAGATGGACTCCTCTGAAAGCCATGATCTGTGAGGTACGTGTCAATCTTAATGTACCAAGCTCGAGGAGCCTGTTTCAGGCCATAGAGTGCTTTGACCAATCTGCACACCTTCTGTTCTTGACCAACAACTTTGAAACCTAGAGGCTGCGTCATGTATACTTCCTCCTTCAACTCACCATTGAGGAAAGCACTCTTCACATCCATCTGATGGACCTTCCAACCAAACTGGGCTGCTAAGGCAACGACGAGCCGTATGGTACTCATTTTGGCTGTAGGAGCAAAGGTCTCCTCATAGTCAATGCCTTCTTTTTGTGAGAACCCCCGTGCAACCAGACAAGCTTTGTACTTGTCAAGGGTTCCGTCAACTTTGTACTTCACCTTGTACACCCATTTGCAGCTAATGGGCTTCTTCCCTGGAGGAAGATTGGAAAGTACCCAAGCGTGATTCTTCTGAAGATTCTGGTATTCTAATTCCATCGCCTTTTCCCACTCAGGTATCCCTTTTGCCTCTAAATATGTCTGAGGCTCATAAACACTGTGGATGTTGGCCATGAGAGCAAAATTCATTGTAGACTGTTGTTTGCTCTTGTTTCTGGATGATCTACCCTCAATTAGCTCATCAGCACGAAGATCACTGATAGTCTTAGCCCACAATTTCGGTCGGAGAGTAGATGTGCCAACATTAGATGCAACCGGAGGAGCTGGATCTAGATGTGGATCTGGAACAGGGTCAGCATGGAGATGTTCATTACCATCTGGAGGAAACTCAGGTTGAGCATCATCAAAGATGAGGTCTTCGTCATCCCTCCCATCAGGTGAACCTAACGGAAGTCGGACGCCCACATCAGGAGCCTGTAGAGGCTGATCCTCTAAATGCTGAACAGGTGAAGAAGAGTGAAATGGACCCCGTTCCTCATCAAAAACATCTCGACTGAAGATAAGACGATCAGTGTCTATATCAATCAGCCTATATGCCTTGTGGTTGTCACTGTACCCTGTGAACATGAGTTTCTGGCTCTTGGAGTCCAGCTTAGTGCGCTTGGCCTCTGGAATCCAAACATACACAAGAGAGCCGAAAATTTTCAAATGACTGATCCTAGGTTTGCGACCAGACCAAACTTCCTCAGGAGTCTTCCCCTTAACAGCATGAGTGGGTGACCTATTAAGGAGATAGACTGAAGTATTGACTACCTCTGCCCAAAACTTGGTAGGAACACTCCTGTGTTGCAACATAGAGCGAGCCATCTCAACAATCGTGCGATTGCGTCGCTCTACAACACCGTTTTGCTGAGGAGTGTAGGGTGTGGTTAACTGACGTTTTATCCCATGAGTATCGCAGAAGTTGGAGAACGCACTAGAACAGAATTCCCCCCCATTATCTGACCTAAGAGTTATAATACAAGAACTGGACTCTTTTTCAACCAAGGCCTTAAACTTCTGAAATACATTAAAAACTTATGATTTTTGCTTAAGAAAGTACACCCACATTTTCCTACTATAATCATCAACAAAGAGAAGAAAATACTTGCAACCAGTTACAGAAGAAGTAGACATAGGGCCACAAATATCAGCATGAACTAATTGAAGTACCTTAGAAGCACGCCAAGAGTCGCCATCCTTGAACGGTGTGCGATGCTGCTTCCCAGCCTGACAAGCACCACAAACGCCCCAATGCTAAGTCTGAATGTTAGGTAAGCCATCTACAAGTCCCTCCCGAGCAAGCTGAGAGAGATAGTGCACATTCAAGTGCCTGTACCGCTGGTGCCAAAGACTGGTGACAGCTGAATTTCTGGCTGCCAAGGCTAACTCCGGAGAATCACCAGTGTCCACAAACCTATAAAGGCCATGATCCTCTATCCCAACGGCCACCGTTGTGCGAGACTCACGATCAACAATTGAACATCTATGCGAGCTGAATACCACATCCATCTGGGGAGAATGCCGCATAATCTGACTGACTGAGAGAAGATTGAGCTCGATATCAGGTACATAATACATGTTGAGAAATATGAGATCCCTCCCGCCAAATTAAACCTGAATAGTGCCTGTGCCGACAACTGTGTATTCCTCACCTCCTCCAAAAATCACTGAGTCAGTGCAAGGGGAAAAGTTTGTGAACCAATCACACCTATGTGAGAAATGATGCGAGGCACCAGAATCTATGTACCAAGCAGATGATTTGACATGATTTGCGGGCCTTTTTGCCATGAGTGCATAAAAGGCAGATTCCTTCTGCTCAGAGTGCTCGGCGACATTCACTTTCTGCTGAAACCCTCCCTACTTCTTTTGCTCAAAAGCCAAACAAGCACGGCAATCTTTCTTGATGTGGCCAAATTTATGACAGTAGTTACACTGAACATTTTTCTTCTTCGGACTAGTCTGACTGGAGCCTTTCTGCTGTGAAGGCTGACCTTTTCCTTGATGCTTCGGATGGGTTTTAGCTGCAAAAGCCTGCTCCGTGGAGGATGATGATTCACTGCTACCGAACTGTTGTCTCCAGCAATCTTGCTGCAACAGGATAGTGCACAAATTCGGAAACTTGAGATCAACATTAGCAAACGTAATGTTGAGAGTCTCTATGAAGTGTTCATAGGACTTCGATAGACTCTTCAGGGTGATCACGACCATGTCTTCCTCCATTTTCCGACCAATCGCCTCCAACTGATCTCTGATCTCCTAGATTTTATTCAGGTGCGCTTGCAGAGTTGTCTTCTCATCCATCATGATAGAAAACAGCATATTCTTCAAGAAAAACGCACGGCTTTTGTCGGAAGTTTCATGCAGACCCTTCAAGTGATCCCAGATCTCCTTAGCTGATTTTCCAAGTGGAATCTGAGGGAGCTGATCATCAGTAACCGAAAACTTAATAAGCATGACAGCTTCACGATTCTGCTCATCAAACTTATCCTGATCCTTACCTGCCGTGTCGGGACGAGTAGCTTTGCCGAGGATCATCTAATCAAGGCAGCGGTATTCAAAAATTGTCAACATCCGTTGCTTCCAGGTGTTGTAATTTTTGCCATTAAATCTCTGACTGCCCTCCAGCATTAAATTACTTAAACTGGCCATCTTCAGGCTTTTTGAGGCACGAAAAACGAGGAACTGAGAAAAGGCTTATGCACGAAACTCGAGGCACGAATTCCAATGCAAAAATAGAGGCAGATACAGGTACAGTCTGCAGAAAGTACAGTGTACTGATGGCACAAAATTCGAGGCACGGAAAACGATGCACCCAGAAAATTCGGAGACCAAACCCAGTTGAGTTCTCGAAAAACCCACCAGGAATCTGTAATTGAAAAAATTTTCTAACGTCTGATGAAGAAGATATGAGCAAAACCCTAGTCGGCCAAATTTCTCTTCAGAAAAAAATTGCAGACCAAATGCAAAATCGCTGCCTCAACCCTTCAGAAAAACTCGACCAACAATCTGAAATAATGACGAAATTTTCTTCGAAATCCCACCACAAAGCCGTCGATTAGACAAAGACAGTTTCAGTCAGAAAAAAAATGTTTGAAAAAAACGCATCTTAGAGCTGAAACCGCATTTTTAAGGCAAGGAAAAGAACGCAGAAGAAAATCGTGAGTCCCACAAAACACAGAGCAAAAAGCCGACAAAGAATCCCATCGCAGAAACCAGGCACCAAGAATGACGTCGCGCGGGATTGAAGAAAACGGCGCTCAAAATTAGGAATCGCGGGCTTGAAAACATGAAAACATGACCACAAGTTTCAGCACCCAGAACAAGCGACGCCCAGATGAGAAAAATAAACACGCGCGGGTCTGCAAAAACGCGAAAATGCCTTCACAATCTCCTTCCAATCCTTTCAGAAAAACATGCCCATGAAAATTCCAGATCGAAAAACCCTTCGAATTCTTTTCTAAAAGAGCCACGAAGAAAGTTCGAAAAAAAAATTCGAAATTCAGCTCACAAAAATCTTCGAAAATTTTCAAAGAAGATTTTTTTAAAAAAATTTAATTCAATAATCTGAAAAAAACTTTTACAAGATTTTTATGAATTATAAAAATTCAATATTGAGCAACCTGGCTCTGATACCATATTACACAGGTAATTGGTAAATAAATCGATGTATTAACAATGAGCAAGACGCTCAATAAATAGTTTACAAGATTTACAAAAAACGGAAAGTTTCTAAAAAGAAACTCCAGATAAGATCGGAGACGATCTTATCACTAAATTACAATAAATTACAATATTGAGCATTAATAAATAAATAATAAACATTATTTTAATAAAGTGTTATGTGGAAATGGTATATTTATTTGCAATTTCCTTTCATTTGGTATCAAAGCCTAGTTTTAAGGTTGCAGGAGACATCTTTGTGGTTGTTAACCCTTGGTGTGAGTGGATCTTCTACAAAGTTGAATCCATGTCTTCGCAAGAAAGATCGAAGGCATTTTAAGGTTTCAAATATGTTTGATTGCAAATGTAGGATTTTATGTTCATTTGGAAAATGGAATTTTGTGCGTTTTCTTTTTGTGAGGGTTTTGGAGGTGTTGTTCCACAAATGACCTTGTGGACCAAAACAAACCTCACCTTTTGAACTAGAGGCCCAAAAGCTTGTGGATCACTATAAAAAATCAATAATTTTTGCATGAAAAAAAGGCCATTTTTTAAGGCTCGTAGAATTTTCAACTATAGAAATCCATACAGTTCATATGGATCCATATGGTCATGCAATCCACTAATCACCCTATAACTCTACAATGTAGACAGCAAGAATATTCTTAGCAAATTTGCCTACGCAAGCATCACATCATCCAAGTACAATCACTATCATTAGCCGCTAGCAACAAGGATGGTATCAACAATATAGATTTAGATGAAATATGGTTCAAAAGGCCCAACCCCTAGTCATATAGAAACCGGTCGCTAAAGAGTAAAGAGCATGCTCACAAGGGGTACCCTCTAATCACAACCAATCAATGAGAACATAGTCCTTGGAAGCAACAACCACCACAACCGGCATAACCTATCACCAACCGCTGCCACTTCCACCCAAGAGTCGTCAAGAGACCACTCAATCATGCCACCACCATCGCCCACCCTTAGCCCACCTACTGTTAATGATATGGCAGCTTCGGGTTCATCCTTCTAGCCACAAGTGAAGACATAAATTAATATAGCCTATCGGCTATTTATTTATATGTGATATTTAATGTGAAGGGGCGCTTCACTTGGCAACAATGTAATTTCTAAAAGGGCCGACCTTCCTTGTAATTCGCATATTTTAATTGTAATTATATTTCTCTATTTTGGCCGACTTTGTACATGAAGAGGTGCGACCTCTCTCTCATTGTGTATTTATACAAGGTCATTTCCATCCTTTCCATCATCAAGCAAGTTCGTTTCTCTCCTTCATTCAAGTGTGAATTTTCTCCAAGAGCAGATTGCGAATTTCTCTAAGTGCAGATTTAGGTTTCAAGGAAGGGCAGATTATTATCTGTTTTGCATCTAAAGTTGTTGCTGAATACTGGCCTTGTGATTGGCCTCATTGTAAAGAGAATTGTTGCCACTATCTATATATATAAGAGAAATCTTTGTTACTGGGTTTTTCTCCCTCAAGAGGAAGGTTTTCCCAGGGTATCTGTTGTGTTATTGTGTCTGATTTGAATTAATTTTCTGTGCATTAAATCTGATCATTAAAATTTACATGGTATCAGAGCGGGTTTGAGAGGATCATGATCAGATTATTCCTAATCAGCAATACCCTAGTTGTCCATCTATCTACATTAGTCAAGATGGTGAACGGGTTGAAGATCGAGGATAGACTCGAGGGTGCATCTAACTTCACATCATGGAGGTTTAGGATCATGCTTACCTTGCGTGAAAATGACTTCGGTGAGTTCGTAGAGTCCAGCGTTCCTGAACCTGAGGAAGAAGAAGCGAAGTTACAATGGGTGAAGAAAGTTATTAAAGAAATGAAGATATTGGTTGATTCCGTCAAGGATCATATTGTGCCTATCGTCTCTAAGTTGAAGACAGCGAGAGACATGTTCAAAACATTGGAAGAGATTTACGAAATCAACAATACCAACCGAGCGCTTGCACTGAAACAACAACTTCATCATGTGAAGATGGTGAAAGGTGAATCAGTGATTGCATACTTTATGAGGATTGCAGATTTGAGAGATCAGCCCTCGACAATAGGGCATATGGTTGATGACAAAGACCTGACTATGCTTGCTCTCAATGGTCTACCTTTGTCTTGGGAATCTTACATTCAGGGAATCAGTGCAAGATCAAAATTGCCTAAGTTTGATCGCCTAAGATCAGATTGCATTCAAGAGGAATCAAGGTTGGTGGCAAGAGGCGTTGGTCAAAGTTCAAAGAATGAAGACATTTATGTTCTTGCCTCCCATGCTTCAAAGAAGAAAGGAAAAGATGGAAGGAAAGGATTCTTCAAGAAGAATTGGGACAAGGGAAATGATGATGCACCTCCATTCAAGAAGAAGAGGGATATGTCCAAGATTCAATGCTTTAGGTGTGATAAGTTTGAGCACTTCACCAAGTATTGTCCAACTAGACCTAAGCAACAAGTTACTGTTGCGGATGTTGATGATGCTTCTCCGCAAAAAGATTCAAGTGAATATTTGTTCTACTCAGCATTGGCAAGCAATGTACCTAACGACACCAAAACTTGGCTGATCGACAATGGTGCTTCACGACATATCACTAGTTTTAAGGAGCACTCATTAAGTTTGGTGGAGAAGGAGTCTTCCAAGCAAGTCATTATTGGAGATGATGCTAGCTACTCTGTGAAAGGATTTGGGACCTCTTCACTTCATTTGGATTCCGGCATCACACTTCAGTTGAGTAATGTTCTTTATGTTCCTGGAATCAAGCGCAATCTTATTTCTATTTCAGCCTTGGAAGATAAAGGATATCATGTTGCCTTCTCCAAAGGCAAAGTTCTAGTGTGGTTGGAGAACTCTAGCTTCAAGGATGCTCAAGTAATTGGAGTTAGACATGAAAGTCTTTACAGGGTCTGCACACGTCCTTTATAAGCGTTGGTTCATGATTCTTCAAGTCTATGTGATCTTTGGCATCGGAGATTGGCTCACCTACACTTCCATGCCTTACCTATCATGGAGAAGATGGTGTCGGGCCTTCCTAAGTTCAACCAAGAGCACGAAGGTACTTGCAAGGGCTGCGCATTGGGTAAGAATATAAAAGCCCCTTTTCATAGTAGAGAAAATAGATTTAAGTGTATTTTACACCTTATTCATTCTAATTTATGTGGTCCTATGTATGTTCCGTCTTTGAGTGGATTCTTGTATTATGTTCTTTTTATTGATAACCACTCTAGGAACACTTGGATTTATTTTTTGAAATCTAAAGAGTTTGAGGAAGTGTTGGATAGGTTTAAAGAGTTTAAAGCCTTGGTAGAAAATCTTTTGGTAAAAGAATTAAAGTCCTCAGATCTGACAATGGTGGAGAATACACCTCTGGCAGTTTTCGGAATTTTTGTATTGATGCAGGGATTAAGAGGGATTTCTGTGTTCCCTATAATCCTCAACAAAATGGTGTTGCAGAAAGGAAGAACAGGACAATCGTGGAAGCAGCAAAGGCCATGATTCATGATCAAGATTTGTAAACCTTCTTATGGGCAGAAGCTTCGGGGCCGGTGTAAATATTAGAATAGAAGTCCTCATAGGTCACAAACAGCTCGGAAGAGCTTTACGGGAAGAAACTGAAGTCGAGTCATTTGAGGATCTGGATATCCTGTCTATATTCATGTTCCCAAGGAAAAGGGAGCAAGTTGGAGCCTTCCTGTGAAGGGAATATTTGTAGGTGACAGTGAGACATCAAAAGCCTACAGAATATACATTCCAAGTCAGAAGTTAATCGAGATCAGTAGGGATGTCACATTCGAGGAAGATGTCGCATTCAAAAGATCCAGGGGGATTCATATGGAGATTGATAATGAAGAGTCTCCTCAGGATATGGAAGTTGACCATACTCATGAGATTCAGAGGGAGACTTCAAAACCAAAAGAAGATATTGATCCTGTTGAACCCTTGGAACCTACTGATGGGCCTACTGACATTGTTGTTGGGACAAAGAGACCTCTATGGGCCAGTCGTACTATACAAGAGGCTGAAAGCTTTGCAGCTCCTAGAGGCACATTCAAAGAAAGCAAAAGGCCACATAAGTTCTCCAGTTATGTTGCCTTGATGAGTCAGATTATAGAATCCGAGCCTACCTGTGTTGAGGAAGCATCTTGTCATCAAGTTTGGAAAGATGCTATGACAGAGGAGTATCAGTAAATTCTTAAGAATGATGTTTGGGACATTGTTCCTAGACCTGAGGGCAAGTCTGTGGTATCTTCTAAATGGCTATTCAAGATTAAGCATGTTGCAGATGGAAGCATTGAGAAGTACAAAGAAAGATTTGTGGCTCGTGGGTTCTCTCAGAAAGATGGAGTTGATTATGAAGAAACACTTGCTCCTGTTGCTCGCTACACTTCTGTCAGAACTATCATTGCTATTGCCGCATCTAGAGGATGGAAGATTCACCAAATGGACGTGAAGACAGCCTTTCTCAATGGAGTGATTGAGGAAGACGTTTATATAGAGCAACTTGATGGATTTGAGGTTCATGGGAAGAAGTCACATGTTTGCAAGCTGAAGAAGGCCTTATGGTCTTAAGCGGGCTCCTCGTGCATGAGTGAAAGAGTTGATTGGTACTATGAGTTTTGGAAACTGCGAAGAATGATGTTGATTAAATTTTCTTCAAGGTGTCCAGTGGTAATGCAGTAATTTGGTTTATATGTTGTGATAGTCCTTCTTTGGAAGATCACGATTCTTAATTAATAAGAAGGTTGACTTGAATTTGAGATGAAGGACCTTCCAGGCTCATACATTGCTTATGCGGATTAAATCATGAGAAACCAGATGAGATGATTCTAAGTCAAGGAAAGTACACCATTGATATACTTAAGAGATTTGGTATGATGGAGTGCAAATCCATGTCCACACCTATGGAGACCAACTTACACAAGTTGAAGGAGGCTGCAGCTAATTCAGACTTGGTGGATCCTACCTTGTACAGACAACTAATTGCATCTTTGATGTATCTAGTTAACACTAGACCTGACATTTGTTATGCAATAAGTGCACTTAGCCAGTTTATGTGTGACCCGAGATAGATACATCTTGTTGCAGCTAAACATATCCTGAGATACTTGCGTGGCACAGTTGGATATGGGTTGAGGTATACTTCAGATGCAGACTTGGAGTTACATGGTTTCACTGATTCTGATTGGGCGAGATTGTGTCTGGTCGGAAGGCACCTCTTGGTTGTTGCTGATTTGGGTTGACTATGATTTCTTTGTGCGGCGAGCGATCCTCCCCAGCAACATGAAATACGATAAGTGAGTATATTCTGACTTGTATAGCCTTTCGGGGAGGCGATGTGGCTTCGTAAGCTCCTTGCAGGATTGTTTGGACAATCAATGGAGCCTACTATCATTCAGTGTGATAATCAGAGTTGTGTGAAGCTTTCTGTCAATCATGTGTTCCATGATAGAACCAAGCATGTTGAGATCAAGTACCACTACATGAGAGATATGGTACTGCGGAAGGCTGTACAGTTGAGGTACATCAACATTGATGAGCAGACAACAGATATTCTCACCGAGCCTCTCGCTAGGATAAAGTTTGTGTACTTTCGAGATAAGCTTGGTATTGTGGAGAATCCAGCCTTGACTAAGAAAGAGTCTTAGTATCAGTGAGCCTGTTTAATGAGTTCTTCTCTGTGAGAGAAGTTCGAGGTGAAATCCCTTGTTAATGCATTTTCCTCACGGGACAAAGGAATGAGGTGCAGCCTTGTTAGCCATTTTCCCTCTTGAGGCGATTTGAGGTGTGCTGTTTCCACCCTACGGTACGAGTCATGGTGGATGTCATGTGTGTGACTCCATGACATATGTTGTACTTAATGTTTTGCCCTCTTGAGAGTGTGGTGAAAGTCACGTTAACGGTGACAACATCACGCAAGTGATGAACACTTGTGCTTACCATAGTATGGTTGTAGCCATTATGGTTGATATTGTGTTGAGGCAATATCTAATATCACGATGAGCTGATATTCTTCTTTTCACATTCGGTTGTAGCCAATGTGGTAGACATCACGTTGAGGTGATATGTCATGTGTAGCTGGAAGTTCTCTCCCTAGCTGAGAGGGAGTGTTAATGATATGGCAGCTTCGGGTTCATCCTTCTAGCCACTAGTGAAGACATAAATTAATATAGCCTATCGGCTATTTATTTATATGTGATATTTAATGTGAAGGGGCGCTTCACTTGGCAACAATGTAATTTCTAAAAGGGCCGACCTTCCTTGTAATTCGCATATTTTAATTGTAATTATATTTCTCTATTTTGGCCGACCTTGTACATGAAGAGTTGCGACCTCTCTCTCATTGTGTATTTATACAAGGTCATTTCCATCCTTTCCATCATCAAGCAAGTTCGTTTCTCTCCTTCATTCAAGTGCGAATTTTCTCCAAGAGCAGATTGCAAATTTCTCTAAGTGCAGATTTAGGTTTCAAGGAAGGGCAGATTATTATCTGTTTTGCATCTAAAGTTGGTGCTGAATACTGGCCTTGTGATTGGCCTCATTGTAAAGAGAATTGTTGCCACTATCTATATATATAAGAGAGATCTTTGTTGCTGGGTTTTTCTCCCTCAAGAGGAGGGTTTTCCCAGGGTATCTGTTGTGTTATTGTGTCTGATTTGAATTAATTTTCTGTGCATTAAATCTGATCATTAAAATTTACACCTACCACCGAAATAGTGGCAAAACTTGATTTTTTATTGCCTAGAGGAGAATCTTTTTGAGAGGCATAACTTTCATCCACAAATTTAGAATTTCAACTTCTTACAATCAACAAAAAGCTCTATCCAAGCACTACACTATGACGTCAATAGTTTTTCTTGATTTGATGTTTATAATAGAAAATGTTAGTTGGAAGTTAATTTTGCTCTCATTGATTCCATGGGTCATATCTTAAGTCCAT
Organism: Sequoia sempervirens; assembly: GCA_007258455.2. Classification (NCBI taxonomy): domain Eukaryota; kingdom Viridiplantae; phylum Streptophyta; class Pinopsida; order Cupressales; family Cupressaceae; genus Sequoia; species Sequoia sempervirens. The sequence goes on from VDFB02299276.1 coordinate 18,288, forward strand.
GGTGTTTGATTTTGGACTTCTTATAGCCAATGGAGAGCATTTTCTAATTAATTGGTAGTGGATGAGGTGTGAAAGTGTTGGTATGCACTTTGCTCACATACATTTCTATAGGGTTGCTTGTTTGGTTCCTAAATTCAAGTTACTTTGTGGGTTAGCAACAAATTGAATATAGAGTTAATTTCTCTGTTCCACGGCCTGTCGGGGACGGGGATGGGGACGGGGGAAAGGCAGGGGACGTGTTTCCGAGACGTTTCCTAAGGGGCAATTTTTAGGGGACGGCGACATACAAAATACATATATATATATATATGATTTTTTCAAAATTTATTAATATATTAGAGAGAGAGAGGGAAAGAGAGATAGATATGTCAATAAATTAATAATTGATAACAACAATATCAATATGTAAGTAAATCGCGAGAGTAGTACTATAACAGCATAAGAAATGTCATTAATGCATTATAAAATTTATCACAGCAGTATCAAACATCAATAAAACCATGGTCTATCAATATGAAATATCCAAATGTCTCAAACATATATCCATAAGTCTCAAAGTTCAAACATGAAAATCAAAATATTAAATACAACAGTCTATGAAATTAAGCCTCATTCGGGCTATGAATATCCAAAGACCCAAAACTATCTGAGTCACTATCATCCTCTAGCAAGAGTGGAACTAAAAGATTTAATATTTAGTCTTTTTCAAACTTTAGCCCAAACAATTAAAACATTAAACAGTTGGTGGGCCCCGCGCGAAGGAACTAAACCTTTAAAAAATCATTTTTTAATTGTTTTTTAATATATTTTGACTTGCAACCATGGGGGGACGGCTAGCCGTCCCCGATACAGGGAATCGTCCCCAATCCGTATCGGGGAAAGGGAAACATCCCCAAAGTGAAGGAAACGTTTCCTGCCATTTCCGATGTATTTTTCATTTTCAAGGACGGTAGGGGGACGTCCCCTTTGTATCCCCCCATCCCTGGGACAGTAGGGGACGGGGACAGGGAGTTTTGGGGCAAGGGACGCGTCCCCGTGTAACCTTGGTTAATTTGGTGTTTAAGTCATGGAAAATATACATGTTAAACTTTGGTTGTATCTATTTTACATGTTTCTTAATGTAATATATTGAACCTATATATTGTGTTGTAAGACCTATGAGTTGTGCAATCAATCACTTACAAGTTGCATAGATAACTTGAATGTGGATCATTTACTAATGCAAAAGCATCGAAGTTGGATGCTTTTCTTTATATGTTTGTTCTTGTTTGGATTTGGAAGACTTGGTGGGGCCCACATATGGCCTAGTTATATGAAATGCTTCTCCTTTGGTTGGGCACTTATTTGAAGAAAATTACAATTATTAACTTGGATTAAGGTCCCTAGCTAGGACTCAAATAGGCAAGAAAAAACCAGTGCCTCTCTTTGCCATTTCAATTGGGACGTGACTTAAGGTGGGGCCCACCTCATTTGTTTGTTGATCTTATGTTAGGCATTTTTGTCCTCATGTGTCACTAGGACCCACACATTTGTCACCAATAGGGATCTTTTATCCTAGGTGCTCATCTTTTTTTGCTAGTGTTATTCTTTTAGTGGTGTCATGGTATTATTTACCATCTCTTGATTACTACTAGGGCCCATACTTCTTATCTGGCTTGAAGTCTACATGGCTTATAGTTGGGACCACCTCATCACTACAAATAAAAATATATAAGGGCATGTTTTGCTAATGATCTCTACTATGTCTCGCCTAAAGACTATCTAGGCATTACAATTCCTTGTTGAACCTTGTCTTAGCTAAGCAATGATTAGTCATGTGGCCCACAAGAAATATTTTATAGTGGCTGGTAGCACTTATAGATTGAAGGATCTATAGTGCTTTGACAACACATTCTTTAAATAAAGATACAATAAACCAAGAGGATGTGTTGGCCCACCTTCTATTCTCAATAATAGTTCGCACAAGAATTCCTATTGGGGCCCGCAAAATATGATGTGGAGACTACGATATCTATTGTGACACTTATCCTTAATTGGCAGCTACCATTAACCACCATTAACCATAGACAAGGTTCCCTATTTGACTGATGCCCCCTAAATCCACCACCCTTGATCATGGTTAAAACTGATTTTAATTGGTGATTTATTTATATCTTTACACTTTCCTTTATATAAGTGGTCAAACATTTTAAAGGGGGTTCTATTACAGGAGAAAAGACGCAAGAAGCATTGATACAAAGGTCACGATATTGAACTGAGTTAGAATGCTAGAATGGCTTGGCTATAACTTGTAGGAAGATTGTGAATCTAAATGGCATTCTTGATTTTCGAATCATTGTAAGATAAATGTCTCAAATTAAGTACTTGGATGGAGTGGTTGGCACTAGAACGTCAATGTAAGGAATTGTTGTACTATCGTACTATAATTTCGAAATTTTCAGTTATGTTCATATTGCTACTGTGAGTCAATTTTTGTAAGGAGTTGTTTGGTTTGTAGCCCTTAATTGGTTCATGAACCTAGACTACTTCATTTGGTATCAAAGCAGGTAGAGCATTGGGATGCATTGAGGAGACAACATTGAGATGCAAGAGGAAATGGTGATGAGTATTGCATATAGGCATGTTGATTGTCCTCCAACAAGGGTACTGCTTGGTAGATGATGTACTAATGTCCCCCACTAAAGTGGGTAGAGGGGGTTTTGAGACTATGCATCTTCAAGTGACATTGTTGGGTAAAGAATAGTAATGGTTGTGAGTTAGTTTATTGTAGGTGTATGTCCTATAAATACAAATAGATGTATGTGAAGATGTCAACGAAAAAGAAGATAGCAATGGTCTTGAAGTGAGGATCGAGCATAAATTTATGGAGCAGTACCACGAGAAAGACTACCTTGAAAAGATTGTGGACATTCAATTGAGACTAAAAAAGTTGGAAACTAAGTGATATGAAAGAGTTGTAGACATGATCAAAAATAGTGAAAAACGTCACATTAAGGGCATGAAAGAAAACGAGACCCTATATGAGAAGGAAAGCTCTGAAAAGATAGCAGACATCAATTTCAAAATAAAGACGTTGGAGGCCAAGCAACAAAGAGGGGTTGTCACATAGATCAAGAAGGATGAAGAGTGTCATACAAATGGCATGGCGGAAGAAAAGAACATGAATGAAACATGTCTTTTTGAAGAAATGAATGCAAAATTGGATAAGCTTGTAGTGGAGGAGAAAGGTGAAGATGAAAATCCTATTTTACCCAACGTTGTTTTGTTTGCAAATACAAAGGAAATTGACAACAAGGAAGAGGAGGTCCTCATGCTGGAGGATAATGTAGAAGAGGAATTTATAGTAGTGATAGAAGTTCGAGAAGCACAAGTTGTAGAAAACAAGTGTTGTTGTAGTGTAAGAAATTGTACTCCCTTGTAGGTGATAGTACAATTTCACACTTAACTTGGACCTATTTTAATGACCTCACATTTATGCATTTTCACCCTTCCTAAATAGGCCCTAATTCCCTTTATTATGCATCCCAAAGGCCTTATTTTCCCATTTTCCAAAAGGAGAACCTATATTTAATTGATGCAAACAATAATTAAAACACATTAAAGAATGTGTGTCTTGGACTTTTAAGCCAGGACCCATTTGCCTAAGGGCGAATGGGTCCTCCTTAGGTCCTAGGTCCCATTTTTTAATATGTTTGGCAGTCTTTTAATGATTCAAAATTCATATGCAAATGTTAGCTATCGGGATCTAATATTCGGGAAATTAGAGAGGAAGCCTATAAAACTTGGTCTTTTCACCATTTCAAACTAGAGATGTTTTTGAAGAGCAAAAAAGCAAGCAAGGAGATAACATTCAAGCAAACAAATTTGAAGTGGAGCAGCTTTGTGTCTGTATTTGCATGTCTTCAAGCTCATTTGTCAAGATTTGATCAAGCATTGTTCATGATTGAAGATTGAAGCCAATGGTGGAACATGATGGATTCTAGGCCTGGGAGATGCATTTGGCCATTTCTCATACCCTAATGACTTCTTTTCTAGTGTTCCCATATTCAAGCTTCATTCTATTAGCAACCTACAGCAAGGTATCATTGTGTTTCAGATTTGTTTGGTGTAATGACTTCTCCCTAAGTGGATCTTTATCATTCATCATTTAAGAATCATACTCTAAAACACTTGAGTAGGGTTTCTTTGCATTTTAGCTCATAACAACCTTAGATACACTTAAGGTTAGGGCTCACACACTGTCATTTATCAAATCTCTATCATTTATCAAGGTTTAATTACCAAACTTGGGGTTTGACCAAGGCAAACCCCCATACAAACAAGCAAACATTTTTGTTGCAAATTTATTGCAGGTACAAATCCGGAAACAAAGATTTGCAAGTACAGGAGCAAAGTGCAGACAAAGGGCTACAAATTCAGTTTTTACAGTTCTGAAAAGGCCTACTAGCACTCATTCGCCCTAGGGAAAACCTATCCTTCAGCAGATCTCAGAACAGACTTTTGGTGCCAAGTACATGTGTCCAGACCCTTCTCAAATCTGCCTGCAAACTGTCTATTTGATTCTTTTAGCTTCGGGAAATTGCATTTTCTCATCTAGGTCATATTGTTCATTAGGACTAGTTGACTCAAATCATTTCTGTTTAGTTCCAAATCCTGCTGTCCGAAGAAACCTAGAGATTCAAGTCTGATTGGCTCACCTTAGGGTTGAAAATCAATCTCTACACCTTGCAATCTCTTAGTTTCAATGAAATTTTGGGAAGAGGGGCATCATTAGTTCCTTAGTTCTTTGTATGAAGGACCTAGGACACCCCCTTTTTGTCTCCCCCTTTTCCCACCTTTTCAATTGCAAAAGTAGTAGCTGATTTAGAGGTTGAAATGGTGGCTTGGAAAAGCCCTATATTAGATCGTGGAGTTGATGGAGAAGAGTAGATGAAAAAGATTAAGGACTTTGTAGAATGACCCCTGATTTTATTTTTTCTGTTTTCTCACTTGCTGTTTGTGTTTTGTTTGAGATGTTTTTGCATTGAGTTTCATGTGCCATACATCATTTTGACATGCCAATCGAATGATAAAAATGTGCTGATAATAACATATAAAAATTGCTTGAAAACTACACACTTTCAGTTCTTTATTGCTCAGAATACATAACAGAAAATTACAGTCATATTCTAGTTCATTGAAAGCTCAGGAATTCAACAATCAGACCTGTGAAATAAGCACTAAACAGCAGATTACAGACTCCTTGTTGGGCACACTCATCACCAATGTTTTTGGCTTCAAAACCTTTGTTAGTGCAATGCCAAAAACCCCACAGTAAGCTCCCAGCAATGGCAGATACAATACCACAGAGGGCCGACCAGAAATATGATGAAATCACCACAAATAAGGCGCTAGCAGCAGGAGGTCAACTTGGCCTTAAAACTCCAAATCATCTTCAAAAATTGCAAACCAATACTTGATGTTGGCACCAAGGGAAGAGCTTTCAATAGAATCAATACCCATGTGGAAACCTTAAACCCTCTGGAAGTTATGAGCAAAAAACCAGGTTCAGGTCCAGATGCTAAAGTGCCCAGAAATTGACAAAACCACTTCCATTCTCCTTCAAAACCACACCAAAATGAGAGGAAACAATTGCAATCAAAACCCAAATGTTGAAAGATCTTCATCCTAAATGATTGAAAACTGCAACTTGAAGCTCAGATTGTGACTCTTGAGTGGAACCATGCTTTCATCGGCTAGGGCAGATCTTGCACTACCGAAACCAGTCCAAGATGTCAAGGGTTTTTGTCCTCAACACTCACTTTAAGACCTCCTGGCGAAAAACCGGCAACATCTCCTTATGCAACAAAAATCATCCATGACCAAATGAGAGTCAAAACTCAAATTTATAAAGTGGGGGAAGGATTAGGGCAACTTGCATTTGAGTTTGAATATATTTCCCTCTCATTTCACTTTATGAAATGTCATAAAATTACCCCAAGAGGGGCGTCCAACTTTTTGCCTCCAAAATTCCACTTTTGATTTTTAAAAATTGACTTTCAACCCAAACTAGGCATCCCACCTTATGAGGCATAACATTAGCCTTTAAAAATGATAAATAAACCTTTTTTCTAGACATCCATTTGAAATACATGGCCCCTCTTTTAAAACAACGTTGTGTAACTAGGACAGGGGTCTGCTCATAAGGAAACTATTTGCACTTTTGTAGCCTTCTCAAATGACTTTAAGTTATTACTTAGGCACCAAGGTACTTTTTAATGTCCCCTTTGACCCTCAACTTTAAATTATAAAATAACTTTATTTTAATTCATTTTTTAAGAGGAAAGCAAATATTTAAATATCCCAACCTTAGCAACCAAGAGCCTCAACTAAAATAATGCTGCTGAAAGAGCTTGACCAAGTCCAGCTTCTAAAAATAGACTTACTATTTTTAGTGAGTCCTAAAAATAGTAAAAACACCAAACAATCGAGCTGGAAAGATGATAGATATGGCAAAGGGTTTACTGTGAACAATAAGCACTGTACTGGTCCCCTGCTAAAAATAGAAAACCGCGCCTGAACCCTGAAAAAACCCCACAGAAATTAATGGCACAAGGCATTAAAGCTCATCGGACAACTTCCACACATTGCCCAAATAGGAAACCCAACACTGCTCTACCTGCTGAACCAATTACTAAATATAGCACTTACTAAAAATAGTATGTCAAAACCAGAGTAATTTAAAAGAGGACATCAAAAATGGGGACATTATAAAGTTGTTCAATTCAAGTCGTTCTTCACAAAGATTTTATTGCAGCAAAGGATAATGAAGGAGATAAAACTGTTGTGATAACAAAACATCAAGAAGCGCAAGTTATTGACCCAAAAGAACAAATCGTTGCAAAAAAAGAGTCATTAGAAGTAGCAGATTTGAAAGCAGTAATGGTGACTTGTGAAGGCCTCAAAGTTGATAGAAAGGTATATGAAGATGGAGAGAATCTCCTGTATGAAGAGGAGACTACGAACATAGAAGAAATGTTTAGTTCTTGTGATTCTTTGCATGTAAATTTTCTTGCAGCAGAGATGGGTAAAGAAAAGACAGCCGAAAGTAGATTCTTTAAAACCCATCACATGGTAACAAATTGTTATGAGAGTGCAGCGAAGATGTCCTTTGAAAGACATAAAGATATTGGTTAAAGTGGAAAAAGAAAGGAATTGCTTTGATGAGTCTCTAGATTAAAAAATGGTTATAGAGCTTTTTTATTTTCATAATATTAGCTGTGCTGATTTGATTGCAGGTAAAGTAGTAATGAATAAAGAGGTTGAGATTGCAATTGAGTATGTCTTTTAAAAGGCATGAAATTGTTGGTGAATAAGAATATAAGAGAGAAAGGTGTAACTGCAGTAGTGGTTGGTTCATTGCAGATGTTAGCAAATATGATACAACAAATTACAAAAAAAAATGTTGGAATAAAAGAAGCAAATGAAGAGTTGATGATAAAAATTTCTGATTCCCATAATGTTTTTAATGTTGATAAAGTGTTGAATGCAAAAGAAGAAGAAGAGTATGGGAGGAGATACTCGTGAGAAATTTTGATTTCCATGATATTGTTTATTCTAGGTGGAGGTGGATTGATGACGGTGAGTTGAATGCCACAAAAGAAGATTTAGGTGTAGGTAAAGATGATTTTGATGGAGGTACAATGGTGGGTTGAATCTCACAAAAAGAGGAAAAAGATAGTGGAGAAGAAAAAATGAGAGAAGGTTGGTTAATGGTGGACAAAAGTCCACGAGAGGTGAGAAAGATGATGCATGAATTTGGCAGAAGGAAGTGGGATTTGTCCCACCTAAGTGTTGGAAGAAGTGAAGGAAAAAAAACTTTTGAGGTACTTGTTTCGGTAATACAGTTTTTGTGCACTTTTTGAATGAGTGGTCCTATCACTCAACTCTATTTGTGATCTATGCTCACAAACTTCTTACCCGGCATGTCTAATGCAAGAGCATCCAAGTTGTATGCTTGTCTTTTTATGTTTGTTGTTGTTTGGATATGGAAGACTTAGTGGGGCCCACATATGGCCTACCTATATGAAATACTTCTCTTTTGGTATGGCTATTATTTTCAGAAAATTACAGTTATTAAGTTGGAGCCATATAGGCAAAAGAAAACCCAACACCTCTATCATTCCAGTTGCGACATGGCATAAGAGTGGAACCACCTCATTTGTTTGTTGATCTATATCAGGCATTTATGTCCTCATGTGTCTCTAGGAGCCACACACCTATCACCAACAAGGATCTTTTACTGTAGGCGCTCATCTTCTTTTGTTGGTGTTATTTTTAAGTGGTCTTGTGGTACTATTTATTGCCTCTTGATCATTATTGGTGTCCACACTTACTATCTAGCTTGAAGTCTACATGGCTAATAGGTGGGACCACCTTATCACTACAAATAAAAATATCTATAAAGGAATTTTTATCTGGCATTTCCTCTCTGTTGATTCCTACCCAAGATAGCCAAGGCATTACATTCCTTGTTGATGATGAAACACACACTTAAACTGAGAGGGAGGGTGAATCGAATATAGATCAAATCTCAACTTAATCAATCACAGTAATATTACCTAAAACCTTAATTATCCATAGTAATACCATATATGCAAGATCTAGCAATTAAGAACACACATAAAAGATACACGATTTTACGTGGAAACCCTTATGGGAGAAAACCACGGCAAAATATTGCTTGTATAAATCTTCTAATAAGAGGCACCAACCTCTCGATCTCCTCTTGAGGCTCCAACATCCAGATGAATAATATGATAATTTGTTTGCAACTTCCTCTTAGATCTGCCCTTAACAACTGCTCATAAATCTGCAATACATAAATCTGCACTATAGTCTTTAATATTTCTGCTCATAAAAATGCCATGATCTTGCTTTTATTTCTCTTACAAATTGATGCTAAATACTTCTCATAAATCTGCTCACATATCATTTTATTTTTGCTCTTCATAAGAATAATATTCCTTGAAATCGGTTGATTTTGCCTCTTCCTCAAGCTTCTTTTTATACTCGCCAAGATGTCTCTTCACCCAAGGGAGGCGACTCTCCAAGGGGGGTCGGCCAAGCATCATTTAATTTATTTTTACATGCCCAAGGTGGGCACACCATTCTAGGGAGTAGTCCCACTTTGGGAGCCCACAAATAAAAATAAAATAAATTTATTTTTTATTTAAATATCCCTAAATAGGGCGGCTCTATGAGGGGGGTCGTCCCACTTTTTCTGATTTTATTTTACATTTAAAACTCCTCCAAAGGATGCTAGACATGGGTAGGCCCATGTAGAAAATACACCATTATTTTTCGCAAATTAAATATCTAATGCTCAAGATTTCTGGATAAACTGTGTGAGATTTTTTTCCATCAACATTTTGGATCATACTCCATGATACAACATCAAGATGATAAGTAGATAGAGATAGGAAAGAAATTATCATCCTGATGATGAATCATGGAGTATGATCCAAAACGTTGATGGAAAAAAATCTCACACAGTTTATCCAGAAATCTTGAGCATTAATTATCATGGACTGTGGAAACAAAATGTTATTAATTAAATATCTTCCAAACCATCAACAAGCCCTTTGACATCAATGACAACATTTTTCCAACAATTGAACCTTGTCTGAGCTATGCATTGATTAGTCATGGGGCCCACAACAAACGTTTTGTAGTGGCTGGCAATAGCTACAAATTGAAGCATGTGTTCTTCTTTGACAACTCATTCGTCAAATAATGACAATAAACAAAGGGGATGTCATCGCCCACCTTCTATTCCCAATAATAGTTCAAACAAGAATTCATGTTGGGGCCCACAAAGTATGATGTGGAGACTAACATCTATTGTAACAGTTGTCCTTGGCTAGTAGATAACATTAAACTATAGATAGGGGTTCCCTATTTGACCGACACCTAATAAATCTACCATCTTTTACATCTAATTTTAGCTAGCATTTCATTTGTATCTAACATTTTCCATTATATTGGTGGTCAAACCATTAAAAGGGGGTTCTATTACAAAAGAAAAGACACAAGAAGCATTAATACAAAGGTCATGATATCGAATTGAGTTAGAAAGCCAAAATGGCTGCACTATAACCTATAGGAAGCTTGTGAATCTAAAGACTAAATGTCATTCTTGATTGCTAAGTCACTGTTAATGTCTCAATTTGAGTACCAAGACAAGTTAGTTGGCACTAGAATGTTAATGTAAGCAATTGTTTTACTATCATACTATAATTTCAAGATTTTTTGTTATGTTCATGTTGCTATTGTCAGTCAATTTTTGTAAGGAGTTCCATGATTCATAGCCCTTAACTAGGTTCATGATGTTGGAAATGTTGTCATTGATGTCAAAGTGAAAATGATGGAGTAGTTGATGTCAAAAGTGCTCAAGTCGAGACAGTTGGACGTTGTCATTAAGATCATAAAGGATAAAGACATTGAACAAGCTTATACATATCAGCATACTTGGCAGGAAAGAAAAGTCATAAGATAAATACACGAACTTTGCACATTCTAAGTGACAACCAGTCCAAAACCATGATTCAGAATGGCAAGCATAAAGTGAAATCATGTCATGATTTAAGAAAGAATATATATAACAGAAAAATAGATCTGAATGCAGTGCTATTTAGAAAATGCATCAGAGTTATATCAGACACAAGGCAAATATCAGAACAGGGATAAAAAAAACCTTACGAAGAACCTATGTGCAGATTCAGAAATAGAAAAGAGTATGTACAGTATACGTATGCAGATCAAAAAAAAAAAAAAAGGAAAAGCGGAAATCAGATCGGTTGTTGTAGATGTAACTGTTACACCAATCACAGCTTTTGGTAAAATCATTGGAGCACTTAGACAAAGTCTATTTATATCTGTGATTCAGTCTCAGCAAAGAACAATATCCTAAATTTATCGCACGATAACTTCAGTCACAACCGATGCATATTTGAAATAATGTGAAGAGTCTTAAGCGAACATTGGGAAGAAAAAACGACATAGACTATGAGTCAATTGAGGACAATCATCTATAGGAAATCGCTGAATATGACTTTATGATTAATCTAATCAATTGTGTTAAAAAGGTAAGTCTCAATAGGGATTTCTTCAGGCTGCTTGAAGTAAAGGAATGGCATATCGAATATCACGTAGCTGTCCTCCATTACTCGCATCACAAAGAAAGGGAACTGCAAATAATAGAGAAATATAATTCCCATTTATGAAGAAGCAAATCATTAGTTCGAAGGGAATATCCAGCAGGGATCTTTAAGATGATGATTTCGATATCATACAGGATAAGTATAACAAACAACAATTACACCAAGCAAAGGCGACAATGAGATAGTTAAGTGACGCATTAATAAACAAAGTCATACCTAAAAAGGCGCAATTCTTGCTAAACATGGGTTAAAGAACAACGCATGAATTAAAAAGGATGTGTTAAGGAAAATAGGCGATACCAAAAGGCACGAACACGTATTATACTAAAAAGTCACGTACTTTGTCAAAGACACCTTCTGTTGCGTAAGTTTGAAAGGATTCACTCTTTCAAAAGGACGTGCTTTTATGTAATGATGTTTTGAAGAATGCGGTTAGTAAAAAGAAAAATCTTTTAGTGTAATGATGTATTTTAAGGAAAGTGTGTATCAAGACATAAGGCATCTTCTAAGAACAAAGACCTGGTTTCCTAAAAGAACGTGGCTACACATTCAAAAGATGCACGGATTTGACTCTATGCATAAAGATACATCTCTCCAAGAGACATTTTGATTCATAACAACAGATTTAGTAATAAAGTGGAGTGTTTAGAAAGAAGCATTCGATTTACAATAATCTGAAATCAAAAGAGTAATTCTTGAAGGTTGGATATATGGCTGTGTTCTTTCTCTTAAAGGATGCAATGTTTAAGTAAAACTAATTCAGAATTAATTCTTAAGGGACAGATTTTGAAAAGCCACAAGTATAGATATGTTTCTTCATCAAAAGGTTGCAATGATTGGGCAACATATATAAATGACATGCACATCAAGATTGCTAAGTGTGGTTATTTTTGAAGATTAGCAGATCAGTCTAAAATTCCCATCTCCTTGTGTGGGCTTAGAGTGATATCATTTATCACATAGAGCAGATTGGAGAGTTGGGTTTGTGCAGATCAGATTGAAGGCAGTCTTACATCCATCCAGTCAAGGTTTGATACTTTGCATTAGGGGTAGGTGCTCCTTGTAGGTAGGTGCCTACTAAATTTGTAAAAGTCTAGGTGTTCCTTGTAGGTTACACTCTACTAAATCATCCTTTTGTAAATCTGTAGGTTGGTGCCTACTTTGAAAAATATTATTTCAATAAAGTTGTGTCAACTTGGGGAAATTGATTCATATCAAAAAGTTGATTGTAATAAGTTTGAAAAAGATTAAGAAATAAAAGTTTGTGATTGATTTACTGATTCACCCCCCCCCCCTCTCAGTAAATCTTTTGTGCTCTTCACATGAACCTCGACTGCATCATTTATACCCATAAATTTTTCAGCATTGATGCAAAGTCTATTCGTCAACCTTGTCCGGTCACTTGATCCATTGGTATGTTTGTCCATATGAAGCAAAGAGATGGTGTTTCTTGAGGCAATTGTATCTTGGGACATATAGTTGTTGACTATGGTGGTATTAAAGATTTTAAATCTCGATTCAATGGTAGCTTGATGCAACTACATCGAGGGTCATGATCTCGATTTCTTGTATGCATAGAACATTGGCACGACATGATTGTTTTTGCAAATTCATAGTTGGTAGTGATGGATTGATTCTTGGATTGCAGGTAGTAGTTTATCTTCTTGGTTTTGGAAATCATGGTTCTACCCTATCCTTTGGGAGCTATTAACGTTGCAATTGAGTGTTTTGATTGTGCAAGGGCCATAGGTGATTTTCAATTAGGATACAGTTATCATGATGCCATGTGTAGTTTGGTATCAAGGTTCAATGGGAGCTTTTGTAGTGATGCGAATTCGCTACTTTGTGATGGATGATCTTCTAAAATGGTTGGTGGTGTCCTAAAGAGCTCTTGGATTCTATCTTCTTATATATCATGAGAGTTCATTGATAGATTTAGTTCTATCGATAGGGGATGTTTATCTTCATGTTGTTTAGAGATGTTGATATCTTGTTACCATGGAGATCTCTAGGAATCTTTGGTTGAGGTGTTGGATGTGATTTGTCAATTTGACAAATGATCCTTGGTTTAGACCTAAGTCATCGTAATCGCTGAATTTTCGGCTTGAAATTTGAAATTCGTCGAATTTCTGAAAAACCCATGAAATGCGTTGAAACTCGTTGACATTTGTACGAGCTAAAACTTAGGTTAAAAAAGTTTCAAAAAACATTTTATTTTTAGGGTTTTTTAACAGGTTTTTTTTAATAAATGGTAGTTGCGGCTAAGCAAACAACTCATCTCTCTTTTGGTGAATCTCTTTGAGCTTTTGAAGGGCATGCAGGAACTGGAAGCATTTCAAAAGTTTGTAAGCAATTTTAGCAGTTTTTGAAGGAGTTTCTGAAGGTTCTAAAGGTCGAAAGAAAGCATTTTGAGTCACCCTTTCTGCTCCGCTCGGTGCTCACCATCTGTGCGTGGAAGGTCTCTGCAGCATCGTGTCGCCCATTCGCCCATCTGTGAGTGGAAGGTAAGCATCTATTTCCATTCTCAAGAGTCAACTTCATGCGTCTATCTCCATTCGTTGCGACACTGCCAATTATGTTATATGAGAAATTTGTATATTATCTCCATTCTTGCTACAGCGCTGCCAAATTGTTTTTATGAGAAAATTGTAGGGTTGGTATATATTTTATAAAATGTGAAAGCTTTAGTATTTTATTTTTGAAGTCTTTATTCAATGATTTTTCATTTTAGTAATCTGTTTTTAAAATTTTAACGATTTTAATTTTAGTATTTTATTTTTAAAATTTCAACGATTTTTATTTTAGTATTCTGTTTTTAAAATTTCAACAATTTTAATTTTAGTATTCTATTTTAATTTTAGTACTCTATTTTAATTTTGGTATTTTGTTTTTAAAAGTAAAAATAAAAATATGCAATAAATTTTATTGTGTTTTTAAAAATAAAAATATAAATATAAAATTACTATATTCTTATTTTATGCTTCTAGAAATATAGTGTTTATTTGTTTTTAATTTTTTATTTTTTTTATGTTTTTTAAAATAAAATTTAGTATTTGATTTTATGTTTTCAAAAATAAAATTTAGTGTTCTTATTTTGTATTTAAGTTAAAAATAAAATTATGTTAATTTTTTATAATGTTTATTAAAATAAAACTTTTAATTTTTTATTTTTTTTTTTAGAGTTAAAAATAAGAAATTTATATATTTTGTTTTAACTTTTAATATCTTTTGAAATAAAATTTAGTGAATGTTTATATAATAAATATTATTTTGTCTGTGACACATGCAGATTGTTAAATTATGGCTCCTCAGAAATCAACAGCCGAGACATGGAAATATGTCACTCGCAATGGTACTAAACTCAAATGCACCAAGTGTTAGAAACCTTTTTTTGGCGGTTTGACAAGGGCAATGGACCATTTACTTGGTATTTCAAATGGTGTAGGAGGAGGTGTTACAGCATGTCCGGTAGTTACTCTAGAAATGAGAATTGCTTTAGAAAAAGAGCAATCCAATTCAATTGTAGGAAAAATGAAGAAGGCACAAAAGAAACAGAGAATTGAAGATGTATCTAGATTCACATCTGTCATGTCTTCCTCTTCTACTCTATCCAAACCAGTGCGGGTATCAAAAGAGCATGGATCATTGAACAGCTTTTGGAAACCAGTAGAGAAACAGGAGGTGGATGATGCAATAACTGATTTGTTTTACACATGTTATTCCATTCAATGTTGCGAGAAATCCACATTTTTGTAATGCAGTTCACAAAATTGCAAAGTTTGGCAAAGGGTACACACCTCCAGGTTCAAAGGCTATCAGGACAACTCTTTTGCAGAGGTCAAAAGATAGAGTGACTGAGAAATCAACTACTATCAAAGCCTCTTGGAGGAAAACAGGTTGCACTATATTGAGTGGTGGATGGTCAAATATATGTCAAAGGCCATTGATTAATATTTTCGTCGCTTGTCCTGATGGTGTTGTTTTCTTGAAAGTGATTGACACCATGAACCACAAAAAAACTTCCAACTATATTTTTCAAATATTAGAGGAAGCCATTCTTGAAGTAGGGATGGAAAACGTGATTCAAGTGGTAACTGATAGTGCAAAAAATTGTGCGGGAGTTGGGAAGCTGATTGCAGAGAAGTACCCACAAATATATTGGAGCCCATGTGCATTTTTTCTAATGGTCTATGCATTATGTGATGGTTATGCGACTAATAGATCTATATTATGCTTCTAATAAATGACATATGATATGCAAATGGATTTATATGATATGTGATATGGATGGATGATATGTACATTTTTATGATTATGTAATCTATATGATGATTGATGTATGTTGATGCAAATATGATGATTTTAAGATGCTTAGAATAACAAATCTATATTATCCTAAATGATAATGTAATGCATGTGAGATAGATGATGTGATATGAAAAAATGGTATGGAATGATTTGTAAAATGAAATGCAAAAATGCTTGCGATATGGCTATTTATGAGATGTTCTATATGATATGGATGAATGATGGATGATATGTATGTTTTTATGATTATGTATGATGCAACATGAATGCAATGGTCATGCCCTATATGATATACCTTAAAAATGAGATGGTTTTTAAGATGCTGAGAATAAAAAATATATATTATTCTAAACATGTTAGATGATTGTGAGATGTATGTGATGCATTTGTTAACGATGTGATGTGTTATATGAAATGATATGTTTATGCAAAGTAGTATGATGATGCTTTGTGTTATGCAAAGTGAATATAATGTGAGAGATGACTTTATGATGTTAATGTGATGACATAATAAATGTTTTTATGAGATCGTCTATATGAATATATATGCTTATAATGTGATGGATTATCTATAATGGCCACGTACCTATTATGTTTGATTATGTAGTAGATGGTAATTTGAAATGATTTATGAAATGTTTATGCAAATGAATGTTATGCGATGGTTTATGTGATGAATGCAATGTGATGAAAAATGGATGCAATGTGATGATTTATGAATATGCTTATTTATGAAAAGTGCTTATAGCAACACATTTATATGATGATGGAGATGCAATGCATATGTTTGTTATATGATATTTTATGCAATATGCTAACGATTTGTGGATGCAAGATCGATGATGATGATGATAATTAACTGTCATAGTACCTTGTTAGCATGAAGAGCAAGAAGGGATGAAAGAAGATAAGACATAAG
Source organism: Sequoia sempervirens (assembly GCA_007258455.2). Lineage (NCBI taxonomy): Eukaryota > Viridiplantae > Streptophyta > Pinopsida > Cupressales > Cupressaceae > Sequoia > Sequoia sempervirens. The sequence goes on from VDFB02299276.1 coordinate 34,716, forward strand.
ATGATGAATATGCAAATGATGATGACTACTTGCCGAGGAGTTAGGATTTTCAAAGGGCCAATTTCCTTATGTTTGATAACACACATAAATACGATGCATCAAAGTATTAAGAACTAGGATGATGTTGTATTTAGTGTGATGGACTTTGACTCGACAACTAGATAGGAGTATTCTTGTTCACACTTGACATACAAAAACCTTACTAGGGTGCACTTTAGGTACTTCAAATATCTCAGACCAAAACATAGGAAGGTAAGCCTTCCCATGTGGCAAAAAAAAAAAAACTGAAACACCCTCCATACACACCTAAATAAAGCAAGTATTCGCTGAGGTTATATTACAAGAATATCCAACAAGCACAACAGACAAAAGATAATGATCATTTCTGCATTCCTAGATCTCTCTAAATCCTTTGTTTGGATATCATTGAGAGGTCCTTGGAATGAGCACAATAAAAAAAAAAAGAAAAAAAAAGATCAAGTAAACAAACAAGTCAGTGTTCTTCATACCTCTAGCCAAAGGAAACTATGTTTTTGAAGGATAAGAACTGAAACTTATTTCCAATAGATGATGTCCATTGTCGGAACGATATATCTGAGGACATGATAGTGGATGGCGGCACGTCATTTCGTTTATCCAAAGTGTTATTTCTGATAAATAATGCCCATTGTAGGAAGGATTCATCCTAGGACATGATGTTATCAGATGATTGAAATGTGATTGATTGGATGATGGGCTATTGACACAAAGAGTTGACCAACTTGTTTACGTACTGACTTAAACCTGAGATTGACATTTTGAGTTTTCACTTTTCACCTGCTAGACTTGTTTATGATTGTTTCACCAAAGGTTGGGATGACGATCGTTTATGATGAGTGTTGTTATTGTGGGTGCCAACGAGATGAAGACAGATGGATTTTTTCAAATATTTGGATTTTTGGAGTTTTTGAAATGTTTGAGGCTATTGTTGGTATTTTTGAGATTTTTCAAATGTTTTGATTTTCAATTTTCTAATGTTTTGGAGTTTTCAGAGATTTTGACTAACCTAAAGACCTATCCTAGGGGCTGATCAACAGATTTGCGTTCCCTACGTTATACATGCAAAGACCACGTAGTTCGACTGACGACTTGACCGATTTACAAATGAAGATATACATGATGAAATGTCAATTTATTATGACAGACTCCTAAAGGACTGACCTAAGTGTCTCGGGGGATGATCAAAGATCAACCTTACCTACATTCAAGGCTTAGAGACGATGTAGTTCGACAAGATGACTTTGTTTTTTACTTTTTGACCTGGTTTGGGATTTCAATATGTTTTGAATGTTTTTGGATATTGTGATTTTTTGATGTTTTTTGACTTTTTTGGATTTTCTGATGTTTTTTTATTTTTTGGATTTTCGGATGTTTTTGGATTATCTGAGATTTTAGGATTTCAAGAATATACACGAATCCAATCCGATGAGAACATGCCCCCAGCGTGATATAATAAACTACTCTAATAAAGGTAGGACAAACTGACCTTGAGGATGGGCCAAGTAGTAGTAGGAGGGATCATGATACGAACACATGACCAAGCTATGATCAAATGGATGGGTGATGGATGGAGATCTGATTGCAATGGATGATGCAGAACAAGTCATGAAGATCTTGGTGGATGGAAAGTGCTTATTTACACAAGGTGCCTATTTGCCAGGGTTTCACCAAGGTGCTTGTCCAAACTGTTACCGAAGTGGTTTTCACTAGAGGATGATTTTTCTCTTTACTGTTTTTAATCATTTTCTGATTTTTTTGGATTTTTTGCTTTTTTGCTTTTTTGTTGTCACTAAGATGTCTGTTTACCAGGTTTTCATCAGGGTAACCATTTTTCAGGACCTTTTCTAATTTTTTGGATTTTTTGGTTCTATACCTTGAAAGATTAGGCATAATTTTTTTTTTAGATGAGAGTTGTTCATGGGCTCTTGCAGAGGTTCCCCTTCAGGTGTTGATAATTGATATGCCCTTGACTTATAGCTTGCTATGATAACAAACGGTCCTAACCAATTAGGTTCAAATTTGCCTTTGTTGTTTGGATTTGGTACATTCTTCTGATTCTCCTTTAGTACTAGTTCTCCAACTTGGAAAGTTTTGCTTCTAATTTTCTTGTTATAGCTCCTCTTGAGTCTGTTCTAATAGACTTGCAAATGATTTAAAGCATCTATACGCTACTCATCCAATAGCTCTAGCTCATTTAGTCTTGATACTCGGTACTCTTCATTTGTGATGAGGTTTTGCAATGATATTCTTAGTGAGGGGAGCTCAATCTCAATGGGGAGTACTGCTTCTGATCCATAGACCAAGGAGAAGGGGGTGGCACCGGTGGGTGTCCGGATGCTGGTTCAGTAGGCCTAAAGGGCAGGATTGAGTTGCAGATGCTAGTCACGACCTGCATCATTGGTTGTTTTCTTAAGTATTTTTAAAATAGTTTTATTTGTGGCTTCTGCTTGGCCGTGGGCTTAGGGATAGTATGGGGTGGAGAAGTGATGTTGGATTTTGAATTTTTCACACAAGTTGCGAACGTCCTGGTTCTTAAATGGTGTCCCATTATCTGAGATAATGGCTTGTGGGACACCATAGCAGCAAATGAGATAGTTCAAGATGAAATTTGATATCTGATTCTCGGTTATATATGTCATGGGTATGGCTTCCACCCACTTGGTAAAGTACTTAGTGGCGGTTATGATGAACTTGTGGCCATTAGATGAAGTGGGAGTGATTTTTCCAATGAGATCGAGTCCCCACTGCGAAAAGGGCCATGGTGTGATGATAGGATGAAGTTCTTGAGCTGGGGCATGGATGAGGTCCCCATGTTGCTGGCATTGTAGGCACCTTTTGACATAGTCATGTGCTTCTCTTTCCATTGCAGGCCAATAATACCCCATCCCCAACAATTTATTCGCTAGTGTCATTCCACTTGAGTGTGAACCACAAATGTCGTTATGTGCTTCAATTAAAGCAGACAATGCCTCCTCAACGTTTACATAGCATAATAAGGTTCCTTCTATGCTCCTACAATACAGGGTATCTCCTAGGATGACGAATCGGGATGCCTTTTTAACAAAGGTTCATTTTAAGGTTGAGGGTAACTCAGTAGGTATGACACCTATTCGTAGGTAGGTATAAATGTCATGGTACCAAGGATCATCGAGACCAACCATTTCACACACAAATTATGATTTTGGTACCTCAAATGCGAGCACGAGAAGCTAATCTACCAAGAATTCATGTTTTAGGACGTTGCGAGGGATGTCCAGTAGGGATCCAATCGTTGCCATGGTGTCTATTGTTTTGTTATTTGCTCTGGGAATTTGCTCAAATGTGATTTCGATAAAGGATTCCTTGATAGTCTCCACCAATTTATTGTATGGAGTGAGCTTATCATCCTTAGTCTGGTACTCACCATTCACTTGGTTTATTATCAGCTGGGAGTCTCTGTATACTCTGAGGGTCATGATGTGCCACTGCACTACTATTCTAAGACCTATGGTTAAAGCCTCGTATTCTGTAATGTTGTTGGTGCAGGGGAATGCCAATTTATAGGACCTTGGTATGTAGTCCCCTTGTGGGGTGATAAAGAAGACACCGACTCCTGATCCATGTTGCATGTATGAGCCATCAAAGTAAAGTTCCAGTGGTAAGCTATGTTGAGATTGAAGATGGATTCGTCTCGAAACTCTGAGATGAGAGGATTCTCTTAATAGATTGGTGCTTCTGCAAGCTGATCTGTGATTACTTGACCTTTGATTGATTTTCATTCCACATATTCAATGTCATACTCTGATAGTATCATGACTCATTTTGCCATTCTTTCAGTGAGCATTGCTTCTGACAGTAAGTACTTGAGAGGATCAATTTTGGCGATGAGTTTTATTTTGTGTGCCAATATGTAATGTCTAAATTTTTGTGACACAAACACTACTGCTAGAAATGCTTTCTTAATGAATGAGTAATTTAACTCATGACCAACCATTGTTCTGATGATATAATATATGGCCCTTTCTGTTCTGTTTTCGTCGTGTTGAGCTAGAAGAGTTCTGAGGGTTGCTGTTGTTGCTGACACATAGAGAATTAATGGATTTCTTGGGATTGGTGGCATTAGGACTGGTGGTGTAAGCAGATATTCTTTGATCTTATTGAAGGCTTCTTCACACTTGTTATCCCACTTGTATGCTACTGCCTTGTGAAGTAGGTGAGAGTATGGATTATGTTTATCTGCTAGCTATGCTATGAATCTTTAGATGGACTGAGCCTGCCTTGGAGACCTCTTAATTGTTTCAATGTGTTTGGGTGCCCCCATCTCAAGGATTGCTTTTACCTTAGCAGGATCTACCTCAATATATCTCATTGATAATATGTATCCGAGCAACTTTCCTGATTATACGCCGAAGACACATTTCTTTGGATTTAATCAAACCTTGTATTCCTCCAGCCTGTCGAAAATAGTGCTCAAAGTTGATATGCGTTCCTTCCTCTTTTTGGATTTGGCTAGTATGTCATCAACGTATTCTTGAACAGTTTTATGGATCATGTCATGGAAGATTAATGTCATGGCTCTTTGGTATGTTGCTCCTGCATTCTTCAAGTCGAATGGCATCATATTCCAGTAGTAAGTCCCCCATGGACAAGTGAAGGTCATTTTGTGTTGGTCTTCTTTAGCAATCATTATCTAGTTGTATTATGAGAAATCATCCATCAAGGAAAGCATTTTGTGTCCTGTCATCATGTCTATGATCATGTAAATGCCCTATGATCATGTCAATGTTGGGCAATGGGAAATCATCTTTTGGACATGCCTTGTTCAAGTCCCTGAAATATGTGCAGATTATGATGCCCCCATCGGGTTTTGAGACAAGAACCAAGTTTGACACCCATTCTGGATAATCTATTGGTCGATGAATCCTGTGTCCAATAGTTTCTTTAGTTCCATTTTGACTAGTAAGGTGATCTGAGGGTGCATTTTCCTGAGTTTTTGTCTAACGGGCTTTGCTTTAGAGTATACTGCTAGGTGATGAACTATAATTTCTGGATCGAGCCCTGACATGTTGGCATAGCTCCATGCAAAGTTAACCTATCTCTCTCTCAAGAAAGCTGCTAGGAATTCTTGTTCTTTTGACAGTAATGATTTCGCATAGAATGTAATGTGCAGGGTCTCCTCTGTTCCTAGATTAACTGGATTGCACTTTTCTGCTAGGACTGCTGATTTTTCCTGATGGAGAGTTCTGAAAGGAAGATTGAATCCCTCATCCTCAAGTGCCTCAGAGAGGTTTTCATCATTGGATGCGTCCTTTGTTTTTACTTTTCTCAGGTCAGAGAGTGCCACAGTGTGGTTTTCACTTAGGGACCTAGATATTATTCTTAATTTCTCACTTTTGCGATTGAGGGATTCAATCGTTTCCCCATAGTATGTGTGTGTTTCTAGCTCAATAATGAATCTTGATTTGTGATCCCCACATAGAATGTTATCTCGTAGTCCCATGAATTATGAGAGCACCTCATCATTTTTGAATGTGTCAAGAATTGGTGGTCCTTGTTAGTCATAATCGATGAGTTGGGGGTAAACTAGGCAGATTTCATGATTTTGATGGTCTGACTCAAAGGATAAGGTGCTAATCATGAGAAGGGTAGTATCCTCAAAGAGCCTAGGTAGGTTGGTTATGCGATCCTCTTCATCACTACAACTACAAACATTAGTTATGTCAAATGTGAAGTTGTCTATGACTTGACCTATAGATACGGGTAAGCAAAGTTTGGCTACAGATTGCTGAGGAGGATTATTGACCTTTCTAACTGGAGGACTTCGGCCACGTATGGTTATACTCAGAGGGGTACATTTGAGGCCAAGATTTCTCATTCGCATCTCTGGAATGATAGGATTCTAAGCCCGTTGTCGTTTTTCCCAAGTTTTTGGTTTCTATCATAACCCATTGCGAGCATCATTTGCAAATCCTTGCTTCTCTCATCCATTGGTAGATCGGTTGCTAGTCTATTATCTTGGTATAGGAGATGAGATGGGTCCTCCTCTATGACTTCTTGGCCAAGATCTCCCCAACTTCTGAAGTTGGGATATTCTTCAGGGGATGTTTGAGATGTGGAGGTTTCATTTGATGGTGGACATCCTCGTGATCTAGGAGATTGTGGTAACTCTCCTACCACAAAATAAATTTTGGGAATCATGTAGTTTCCACAACCGTTATCCTAGATGATGACTTTGATATCAGAGATAGTGGGAATGGTGGGAGTGGTGGGTGTCTCTGTTGCAAAAGTGGATGCGAGAGTGGTTGGATCAATGTACGGTGTTGATGGGCCTTCATCATTTTTAGGTACTTGAAGGATTTTGTAGTATTTTGCCTCAAGGATTTTGTAGTAGGAGAATGGTTCGAGATCTCCATGGATGGTGACCTCTTGTCCTTCATATGTGAATTTGACACATTGATGGAAAGTTGATGCTACCGCTTTCATTGCATGAATGCATGGACGTCCTAGAAGAATGTTATAAGGTAAGTCGAGGTCTAGGACCTGACAGGTGGTTTCCATGATAGTTGGCCCTACTTGAATAGGGATTTTGATTGTGCCTTGGGACACTCTTTCCAGATCATCATATGCTCTGATTGTAATGCCCTTTCCTTTGTCGATGAAATCCTCTGAGATTTTTAACTGCTTAATGACCTTGAGGGAACAAATATTGAAGCCTGCACCTTGATCCACCAAGACTCGCTTGACTTTACCTTTTTACACTAGGACCTCTAAATGGAGTGCACGGTTATGAGATGGTTGAGTGGGAAAATCTTGGTCAGAGAACGTAAAGAGGTTTGGAGTGATGATGTTGCCAACCATAGCTTGGAATTGTTTTGCATCGAGATTTGCGGGGACAATGGATGAAGCCAATGCTTCCTCAAGGATTTTCTTATGGGCAGATGAGATTTTTAATAACTCCATGATGGAGATTTGTGTTGGTGTTCTTTTTAGTTGATCAAGGACATTGTAACCATTGGGAACAGATCTTGAATTGGTCATGAAAGTTTTGTTTGGTTAGGATGATCCTGCGATAGTAACTTTTCCACCTCTTGTGGTGACTCCACAATTGGCTTGAGCTCCTTTGATAGTGATTACTATGCAATATTCATTTAGGGAAGCAACGACAGTTTCATACATATGATTCACGTTTTTGAAGGTGCCTTTCCCCTTATTGTTATGGTTAGGCATCAGATTCATGTATATTTTGAGATTCTAGTTTCCTATTGGTTGTTCCATGTTTATGATTCTTAGATCAATGAGGTCTTGGACTATGTTCTTTAGTCTCATGCAACTGTTTGTGGTGTGCCCTTTGATTTTGTGGAAGTCGTAGAGCTAATTTTTGTTGTACCAAGGAGGTTTAACATCTGGTTCTTGGTAGTTCTTGTAGGTGGGAATCTTGATAAGGTTTTTCGTTTAGTAATTTCTTCATGATGACTTCGAGTGGTTCCCCAAGAGCAGTGTACTTTCATTTGGTGAAGTTCTTGTTTCACTGGGGCAGTCCTCTTTGGTCATTGACATTATTGATCGCTTGATTGTTTGTTTGATGTGTTGTTGTGTTCGCTTGATGATGGTTTTGGATTTGTTGTTGTGGTGTGGGTGTGTTTTGCCAAGGGGCATTGATGACAACTTTGGCATCGACGACACCATGGTTGGTAATATTTTTGTTTCTTGCCATGTGCGAGGTTTGTCATTGCAATTAGTGAGTGGGCGATTATTATGTTGTTCAAGATATGAAGTTGATCCTTTAGGTTGTGTCATATGGGCTCGTTCAATTTTGAGTGCCTTGGAAATCAACTAGTCGTACGTGGTGATCCCTTGGACCTTGAGATGGAATGTCGAGAGGCCGTCAAGGTTGGATATGATAGTGCACACTTGTTGTTCCTTGGGCATGACCCATTTGCTTCGATTGGCCTTGGATCACCAGTGTTGTAGGAATGAATCGAATGATTCATTCTTACCTTGTTTCAAAGTTCATAGTTCTTCAAGACTGACATCCATGGCGATATTACATGAGTAGTTTTGTATGAATGCGTCTATGATTTCTTGGAATGTCTTGATGCCTATAGGTAGGCGAGAGAACCATTCCATAGCATGGCTAGCCAAACTCTCAGGGAATAGCCGCATTAGATAGGTATCTGTCATACGCAACTTCCATGCAATGAACCTGGAATTCCCTGATATGATCTTCAGGGTTTCTCATCCCATAGTACTTATCAAACTTGGGAATCTCAAATACCTTCAGGAATGGTTTCATCACAAGGCTTCTGTCGAATGGATATGGACAAAAGTTACTCAGGTGGTGGGATGAAGGTGTTCTGAGGTGGTTTGATTGTTGGTTGGATGGGTGGGTTGTTTGATGGTATTTATACATTCTGATGGGCCATGTATGCTTGCACTTGTTGTATAAACAATGCTTATTGTTGTTGTGCCAAGATTGCTTGTTGCTAGGCCTGTTGTTGTGTTTGTTGTTGGGCTGCTAATTGGCCTGCTTCTTGCTGCTCTTGGTATTGTTTTACCGCTTGCTAATATGCTTGTTGTTATGCTGCTTATTTTTGTGCAAGATATTGCGCTTGTTGTGCTTGATATTGGGCGTGCTCCTGAGCTTGAGCTTGGGCTTGTGTCTCTTGTGCTCGAGCTTGGGCTTGTGCCATTTGTTGTTGTTGCAATAAGATTTAGGCTTGAGCAACCTGTTGTGCTTGTAATGTAGCTTGGGTTGCTTGAGCGACTTGCTGACCAACTAGTTGTGTAGCTTGTTGAGCAGCTAGTTGTGCGGCTTTTTGTTTTTGTACTTGCAGGAATGCCTTTTGATAAGGAGCTTGTTGACCTGCTTGTAACACCATACTGTATTGGCTCAATGTATTGGAGCTTGGTGGTGATGGTGGTGGATTCAGAATGGTGTTTGTTATGGTGGTGAGAGGCATTATTATGTTGGTGATTGGGATTTGATTGGTGGATAGTGCGATTGACGTGGTTGGTCCTTGAGAGATCATGTTTTGAGATTTTAGGGGGGTGGTTGATGATGTGGTGATGGCTTGTGTAGTTTTCATTTGTTGTTGTGATGTTGATGACAAGTTTTGAGAGTTTAGCATGATGCTTTGATTGGTGTTCGGGATGTTGGTTTGATTTTGATTGATATTTGTTAGAGGTGGACGCCCTAAGCCAAGTAGTGGTGTGGATGATGATGGCAATGGTGGAAGCGGTGAAAATGTGAGGGATGTGATCTCTTGAGGAAATGGTGTAGTGTCAAAAATGCCTCCTGGTCCGAACATGTCACCTTCTCCTTGCGAGATTATGGGGAGAGAGGTTTGGGGTGTTGCGCAAAATGATGATGATGGGTTATTTGGATCATGAAAGGTGAGAGGGACATATGTGTGGAATGGATTTTGGGGTACGTTTTGTCCCAGGATGGTGTTTGCTTCCAAGTCCTGATTATTGACAAGGGGGTGTGTTTGTATTGCATTGAGAAATGTACTTCCCTTGTTAACACTAGGTTGAGTTGGAGCAATGGATGATGTGATTTGTGGGATATTTTGAGTGATACTTTGGGATGGGGGTGTAGATGAGATGGGGATGGTGGATGAGATTGGGGGTGTGATCCTAAAAGATGTTTCCACAATAGTTCTCACATCGAAATCATAAGGGAGTTTAGCCCCTTGTTTTGCCAATTCAAGCATGTATAGTGAGGGGTTGAGTCTCATCATGATATTGATAATCTTATGATTCTTTGTATTTTGAACCATTTCGGTGATTTCCTCATGTGACATTCCAAAGGTAAGATCTTCTTCTTGGCTTTCCTCTTGTGGATTTTGTGATGATGAGGGAAAGTTAGTTAAAGGATTGCTTGATTCAACAAGATTCACTTCAGAGTTTTTTTAGCTTAGGTCACTTGAAGCAGGTGTTTCTTTGTTGGCTTCCATGTTCTTCTTGTGTTGAGATCTAGTTTGCACCATAAAATAGGGATAAAATTTTCAATAATATTGGGAGATGAATCTCTAATCTTTTGGATTGATATATCTTTAGGTACAAATAAGAGAATTTTAGGATGTTTTTAAGGATCAAAGGGTGAAAATGATATGGATGTAAGATGGATGCTTGATGGATGATTGGAATTCTTGAGAAAATCTTGAAGGGTATGTTAAACTTTAGGACTTGATTTAGGATTGATTTGTTTTGGATTCGGATTTTGGTGAACTCATGAAATCTAAGAGGTTGGATGTTGTCCTAGAGTTAAATCGTTCATAAGATGCTAATTTTTGTAGGTGTGAGAAGAAGGATTCGTCTAAACACTCCTATCCAAACAATATGATATTGATAATGAACTCTTAAATCCCAAGATGTTGGATGTTATCAAGGAATGAATTTGTTCAAAAGTTTTGATAATTTGATCAAATATGTGGAGAAGGATGCATCTACACACATTTGATCATACAAGGTGATTTTGGATTGATTTCAAATGATTTGCTCAAAGTTTGACATGAAGGATTTTTTCAAGATTTTTGACGAGTTGATGATGAGATGTTTTTGGTTTTGATGTTCAAAGATGGATGAAGGTTTGATTTTTATCCTAGGATGTACCTAAAAAATAACACTTGTTTACTAGACCTCAATATTGAAGAACATACGATACTTCTAAGGACCTCTATAACTAAGAAGTGGTTCAAATTGAGTATACTTTTTTGGATTGTTCAAGGGAATGAGTCTATAGAACCTTGTGAATTTTTTGCTTATTTTGATGTGTTTCTTTTGATTGCACTTCTTAATGTATTTCTTGATGACCTTTCGAGTGTGACTCCTAAATTTTGAACTTTGGCTCAAGGACTTTCATTTTGGGATTTTGACTTTCTTGGAAATCATGAGGAATTAACATGTGTGAGAGCCAATTTTGCTATCTTTGCTTAGTGATTTTGTTTTACCACAAACACTTATTTGATTAGATTTCCAAACTAGATGTCTAATATCTCAATTTCTTCAAACCCCACAAGGCATGTTGTGTGGAAATTTGATGAAGTCAAGGCAAGGGTTACCTATTGTTTAACTTTAGTAGGCAAATTGAGATGTAAATCCAAGTGTTTAGAAACCTCTAAGGATAAAATCCCAAGGGAATGCAGTAACACATGAATTTGGTCAATTGTATTTGCCTCCAAAAGGGTTTGAAATTTTGATGATGATGTTAAATGTTTGTTTCCAAATGTTTTTGAACAAGCAAAGTGTTTTAACTCACAAGCAATATAACATCCTAGCTCAATTGGTATGTTTTTCTTGGTGGGATTTCCTCATGCCCTTCATAGTAGAAGAGATGATTTTACATGCAACCAAGGAAAAAATATAAAGGTATGTTAAGAATGAAGTCTTAACCTCTATATTTTAACCAAGATTGGACATGGCAAGTAACTTCTTGGAATCTAAGTTCCAATGCACCACTTTGATAAACTCGTTGGATGGACTGGTTGGCTACTACAAACAAGGTTATTAATGATGAGACATCAGGGACATGGCACCTTGCGAGCGTCCAACAAGCCACTAAAGGCTTTAATCAATCCTACTAGGGGCACTTATACTTTTTACGGTAGTACCCCGTTCTGAAAGACACTGTACGGCTAAGGCCTACATACCATGAGGACTTGACAGTTTAGTCTTATTCATTTATATACCAACCAAAATGAAAAACCAGTTGGAGTCCCCGTTGATTTCTCCTTTTGGATGTGTCTCTTAGGTAGGCCCCTCTAAAAGTAAACAACAATGAGCAAGAACATCCATAGTTCGATCAACCTTCGTTTAGAAACAAAGGGAGAACATACGCAATATACGTAACTCACACTCACAAAGTTTGTTGTTCAATTTTAAACCAAAAACGAAGTGTGGAGGTGATCACTTTATCCCACCCTAAGATCACCAAAAAAGCCTTTTGATTCTCAAGATCGTTGTGAAGCGCGAGAGAAGCGCATACATCCTTTTTGATGATGTTAGTTTAAGTAAGCAATCACAAAAACAAAGTTGCACATGTTCATTTTAAGTCCACAAAGTAATGATTTTGATTCATTTTAAAGCACCAAAGTAAGTGTGACAATTTGCCTTGTTCGATTATTAAACCAAAAATAAAATATAGTAAGTTTGAGTCCTAATGTTCTTTTTAAGCCTTTTTGTAACAAGAGTTTAAAAGGTTCTTTTTAAAGCCCAAAATGAAATTTGTAAGTCCTAAGCATAAAAAGATAACAATTTTTTCCTTAAGAGAAATAGTGAATCCTCTAAGAGTGTTAAACAAACACTAGAGTGTTTAAAAACACTTTTTTTTTTTGAAATGACCTCATCACGCTTCCTTTCCTTTTTCATCTTTGATCGATCCAACCTACAAGAGAGTCAGTTAGATTATGCAAAAATAGAGGTCAAAAAAGCATAAAATAGACAAAGGAACCATAATTTGAAAAAAAGTACGTGTTACAAATAAAATTTCACTTTATACTCCCCTCTAGCGGTGCAATCCATGAAGGCGTCGCAGTTTGATTTCACCAGTGGTGTTGTATAGTGTTGCTTACCAATTAGCGTCGCTTTGTAACTAGACCAGTGAGCATGAATGCGTCACCATTTTGGTCAACGGTACAATTTAGGTTTTTTAAAGATTCCCATAGGTCAAACAGGTTCAGTTTCGCAGTTTAGAATTCAAAATTATGGGCGGGAAGTCAGAGGTGTTGCAGTTTGTAGTTTTCAGCGGTTCTATATAGCAACGTTGGAAGCTCAGCGTCGTTAGCAGCGGATTTTTCCTATAGACAAATAAAAACATGAAATTTTTGACAAAAACATGATTAGAAAATAAGATTAAGCCCTCCTTCTAGCGCCAAAATGTGAACCATAGTTCCAAACCTGCACATACATAAGAAACAATCAATAGGTTAAATCAAATGCAAGGTTAGTAACACGATTCCTCAAGAAATTCATTTAAATTGCAAAAGGGAAAGAAAATGAGATGAAGAACACAAGAAACTTAAAACATATCAAATCCTATTTTAAAGCAAAGCAAACTCTAAATCTTTTGAGGGAATTGGTGCCAATTTGATGTGAAAATTGGCCCTTTCCCAACTCCAATGATGCAATGGTGATTTGGTGATGAGTTGATCCACTTTGATGAAGAGTGATGAATGCTCCAAGATGAAAACCTGCATAACCTAGCTATAACTCAAAAGTATGGATGAAGATTGCTAAAGATTTGAGTATAGTAAGTTTACTCAAGTTGTGGATGCCAAATACAATAGAGGAGCTCTCTATTTATAGAATGACAAGTTGAAAGAATGCCCAAAATAGAGCAATGTGGGACTAAATTTCATCCAATGGCAAAGCGTCACTTGTCCAAATGTGAATGGGCCAAGGATGTGCAAGTTTTGATGAATGTGTCAATAAATGCCAATATTTGAATTTTGAAATTGTATTAATGGCAAGGTGGAGGGAGAGTCAAATGGAGTTATGGCACTTGGCTCAATGCAAAAGGGCTTGTAAGAGGGAGTGAATGCATTGTTGGAAGGACAAATTCAACTTAGATTTGAATTTTAAATTTGAAAAATATTCCTCATTTATGCCATGTTGAAGATAAATAGAGATTTAATAAATCAAATAACTCTATTTTCATATGCAAGTGGCAAAAGATGGAGGATGGGGCATGAGAAGAGATTAAATTAATCAAGGTTAATTAATTTAATGAAGGATTAAATGATGTGACCTATTTGACTTAAATTTATGGTTTGATTTAAATCAAATATGAGAAGAATATGATTTAAAGATTTAAGTAAATAAAGGGTTTGATTTATTTAACTAAGGGGATGAAGGCAAATTAAATTAAATAAGGTTTTAATTTACTCAATTTAATGGATGAAATTTAGAGATTTAATTAAATAAAATTAATTATTCAATTATATAGGGATAATTAGACCAAACAGATTGATTTAATTAACAAGAGAGAGAGGGAGACTTAATTAAATACATGATTTATTTAATTAAGAGAGGAATATTGATGAATTTAATCAAATAAAGGCATTTGATTAAATGGTTAGACTGAAGGATGATTCAGGATGAAGTGATGTTAGTGGTCATAATCAGATGTCCAACATCAATTAGTACATTTTACACGTTTACAATTCCACATCTTGCAGTCTCTTTTCAAATCTTATAAAAAGATCCTTGAAGTTGTTGCTTGTTGATTCAATTGCTCTCAAATGACTGCCCAAAAACTGCCATTGTCTTCAAGGGCTAGAAACAAAATGAAATACAAATATCAAGGTGTTTATCCGCCGACAGTGGTGGTCTCCAAGGTAGATGAAATAAAAGACACAGAGGTTGGTCATCAAGACCTAGTTGATTTTGCAGAGAGAACCGAGAAGAAGCCTCTTAATGATTCTCTAAGAGAAATCACACACAATAATCTACATTTGGTGTCTATGTTCCATACCTCTGCACATAATACAAAAATTATCTTTTAAGTTGCATCCCATTACATCAGGGAAAGCAGAAGTGTGATTGATTCTTTTTGACATGAGATATTGAGACTTGACCTTGACTTCTTTGATATTGTTTTCAGAGTTCCACATATGGAGTACATTGACATCTCAATACAACAAGCATAGGAGGTCTATGATGCTGATCCCGGGAAGGCTAAAAACCTAATAAATAGTCAATTGTTGAAAAAGCCTAGGGAAACTATTTCCAGATGGTTGAAGGGAATCCCACAAAGTGACTTCAAGGAAGATGTTTGAGATATGATCACACTTTTGAGCAGAGTGAAGGGGTTGCTTGAATCATCCTATTTTCATGATTGGATGTATGAATAAATTAGAATCATAAGAAGACAAAAAGTTCACATTGATTGGGGAAAATAGGTCAGCGATGAAATACATGAACAACTAATCAATGTGTCATCCACATTGAAAATCTATATGACTTCTTACCTGGTGTATGTTGCAGCCGTGACGAGGCAATTTCCAAGTCTATCTACAAGAGGGAATAGGCACATCGTACATGTGTACAAATTTTTCTATCAATTAGAGCTGAAAGAAAGCTTTCATCATTTCAGGAGGGTTACTGATGCTTTCTTCGCACCTTTTCTTTTCAGCTTTTATCCGACTCTCGAAAGAAGAGGGTATCTGATGAGGCCTACAAAGTGGTAAGTAAAGTTGGATGCATATATCTACAATTCCCAACTTTTACTTAATTAAGAGTAGGGTGCTACATTGGTTGCCCTTACATGTTGCCACGATACCCCTCAGATAAGTGGATTCTCATGGAGATGTGCAGGCAGCTTATTTCAGTGCACAAAGAATGAAGAAAGATTCACAAACCGAGATTCAAGTTCCCACTGATAATCGGTAGGTATACCATCAAGATTGTACAAAAATCCAAATCAGTCTATGTAGAGATGCAGGTCATGACAATCAAGACCTACAAATATAGGTTTGATTTTGACTATTGAGATGTTAGGAAGAAGTTGCGAAAGGGTCATAATCATAGGTACTGTTTTGAGGACATCTGGCCTGATTGCAAAGATGAGGAGGCCATTCATAAGATGGATTATTGTAGGTTAACCATACAATAGATCAGAGATCTTGGTGTTGCTGACCTACCAAAGGATTTCACATATCTTGGCGATATCATGAATGTTGTCTATGATGAACAAGAAATAGCCAGGAGGTCGTTGCTTGCAATTCACTGGTCCAAAAAAGAAAGTGTTAGCAACAGGGAAAGATTCGCATCAATTTTGTCTAACACTGCAGAATGGTTACACAAGCACGACTCTAAGATGAAAACTTTCAAAACAGATTATGAGGGAGAAGAATCTGAAGCATAAGCCAACCTACAGCAAGAACTCCGCATGAAAGATAAATTTGCCGCTCTTCCCACTTCTTCGTGAAGAGATAAATATGCGGCTCTTCCCACTTCTTTGTGAAGAGGCCCAAGGATCAAGTTCATTGTCGGCAAGAATGACACATTAGTTGTCCCATAAGGAGAAACTACCAAATCTGAACCATCTCGCTCCAAAGGAAAAGGGGTTGTTTCTGAAGAGATAGATTTAGATGAAGAAGGAAATTCTAGTGATCAACCTGTTGAAGAAGAAGTTTCAGCAAAAGCAAACTCTGATGAAGAAGAAGATTCTGTAGATGAACAAGAGTCTAAAGGTGATTTTGAAGGTGAACCATAGTAAGAAGGACAAGAGGATGATTAACAGGAACCTAGGCATGATGAAGAAAGAACTATGTCTCCATTTGAGAATGTAGTTGAAGAGCTTCCCAGAACATCATCGCCTGTGATTTCAAATGTTCCTCATACACCTCCAAATATGAAACCTCCACCACCACATGTTCCTACATCACCTATTCCAACCACCATCATACCCGTAGTGGATGTTTCACCTACCCCTGCAGCATCAACCATACTTGATACTCCTCCGGTGACAAGTATACACATGGTTGATATTTTGTCAAGTCTTCCATCATCTATTCCTAGCCTATCATCGCCATCATATGATATCACTTTAGAGACTAATTTTAATCGGTTCATGAATGAATCCATGCCAGATCAACTCAATGTGCCAACTACAGGAGCAGTTATGATAGACACTAAGCCCATTGTCACAATACCAGTTGCTACTTTAGAAGAGACAGTGACAAGAGAGTTGACGATTAATCTAGAAGCTCATACCACCTCTCTTCCCCCTTGGTTGATAACTCAAGTGTCTAAGTGAAAGAAACAAATGATTTCTCTAGAAGAGCTCAACTTTGAAGAGATAGTCCCTCCAAAAGCTAAAGGGAAGAAAAAGGCAAAGGTGTATTCACTTCTGAATCTTGACAAAACTGGTCATAAGTATGTTGAAATTGGCATACCACCTCATGAAGGAGATGCCAACATGGAGGATTACACAGTAACAAGGGTCCAGCTTGGCAAAGTTACAAATGAAAGTGCAAAAGTAGATGCAAAGGTAACTTTGGATATCTTAGCTGGAAGACTGGACAAAATGGAGCAAGCTCGTAATATGTACAAACAAAGGGCAGAGCATTGTGCCATTGTTGTGAGGAGACTTGCAAGATCTACAAGTAATGCACAACCGTTAACAATGGTAAGTGTTGAGGACCCAACTGTCAAGAAAGCTGAGAAGTTCGCCTCCAAAGGCAGGGTGTTGTATGATTTCATCAAAAAGATTGTAGAACACGGTTCTGAAATTCTAATTGTTGTGGATGAAAAAGCTACTCTGATAGCCAAGCTCAAAACAGAGCTTGATAAAGAGGAGAGTACACTTTCCCAAGAGCGCAAAGAAATGGAAAAATGCTTATTGTGGTGGTCGCAAATGAAACAGGCAAAGCTTAGTAAATTGGTGGAAGCCGGGGTGATTCCCAATAAAGGAAAATACATAGAGGTAAGAGAATCGTTGAAGCACTGTATTCATGTGTTTGAGTCTCATACAAAAGATCTCCACCAAGTATAGGAAGATGTCGAAGGACATCATGTGATTCTTGAAAGAGGAATCAAGGAGTTGCTAGGGCAACTTCTTGAAGAGAATCGTATCTTCCTACCAGCCACAAAACTATCCTAGATCTTCAAAGAAGCAATCATGAAGTTGATTGACAATACAAACTTTTCAGAAGCCTCTTTGGATGTCATTTGTGATACAAGGGTTACACTGAATAACCTTAAAATGCATCTTGATAGGTGCAAGAAGGTTCACTAATCTGCTATGAGGTCAATCACGAGGATTCACACCATTGTGGATTACACCGTTGGTTCGGATGAGAAGTTCACGCATGAAACCAAGATGAAGTATGAAGACTTTCGCGCCCAAGCAAGGAACCATGAAGATTCCTGATTTCCAAGTGTTCAACTTTTTGATGTTTTTCCTTATGCATATTGTAAATAGTTTTTGACATCTTAAATGTCTTGTCTCAAAATGTAATTGCACCAAAAATCTGAGATGTAATTTCTTGAAGACAATTTACACTTTGACTTTGGTCAAAGTTAGGTGAGATTTTCTTTAATTAGCTCACCTAACTTTCCTAATTTTACTCTAATTTCCTAGATTTTCTCATCCCTCTCCTCTCTATATATGAGGGATTTCTATTGCATTGTTTATCTTTTATCTCTAGCAACGAAGTGCTACTCTTTTTGAAGCAAAATTGTGAAACTTTGTGTTCATGCTTTATGAATTTAAATCTTATCAATAAAGAAGAAGTTGCATACACTTTGTGTTTATGCGTTGGATCAATCGTCTTTTGAAGTTGATTAAGATTGGTGGTGATTATTATGTGAGATCTAAGGGCTTCAAGTAAATCTATGTAAACTTTGTGTTGCATTCTTTACTTTGAATTTTAGTTTATGTTTGAGTAGCCTTTGGTGGATGAATTGCAAGACTTTGTGCTTGCATTTGTTCGCGTTGTTCGTGGAACTACTTTGGTGAGTAAACTGCAAGACTTTGTGCTTGTATTTGTTTGCGCTGTTCGTGGAACTACTTTGGTGAGTAAACTGCAAGACTTTGTGCTTGCGTTTGTTCGCACAACTCGTGGCACTATTTTGGTGATGTATCTAGCAGACTTTGTGCTTCTAATATAACACTTGTTATGTATCTCAAGGGTCTATTATTGGAAGTTAGGGAATGACTTTGTGCCTTCGTAAGCTTTCTTTTATCGTTTTATTGTTATTGTTATCATGCTGGTATCTTTACGCTTTGATTTGTCAAGATAGAGATATTGGAATTACTGCTTTGTGTTTAGTTTGAAGTTGTACCAAATTAGAACTACCGACCGTGGAGCATTGTGAAACATCTTATCTGAAAAAATAGAGAAGGATGAATGTGACACACCCTAAATCCATTAATCATAGTGTACATGTTGTAAATACTTGATTAGTTTTACTTGTTTTTGAAAGCAGTAAGAAGGGCGCCTCCCCTTTCTGAGAGGAGAGATTACATCTCAATGTATAGCTGTGGTTGAAGTGCTAGTTGTGTAATCCGTTGAAAAGTTGATTACATAATTTTCACCCAACAAAATTGTAGAGAAGGATGCAAGACTGTTGAAATGATCTCAACCATCAAATTTTCTAAAATATTAAAAGATATAATATATTAAAGAAAAAAAACAACATTCTTATTTATAGCTTTAAATTAAGAATTTAGATAAGATAAGAATTGTTTTTTTCTTTTAAACTTTTTAAACTTAGATTTTTAGATAAATAATAACAAGTTTTTAATAAATAGATATATTTTTCAACTAATAATATTAATAATACTAAATCAATAAATTATCCTCTCCCTCCCCCCTCTCTATCTATCTCTATTAATTTTCTATATCACCTCCTTTATCTCTCACTCTTGCCCCCTCTATTTCTATATTCCCATCTCTCCCTCTTCCTCTCTATTTATATCTCATTATATATATATATATATCTCTCTCTTATTTACTCCATCGCTCCCTCAATCTCTCCCACTCTCTTTATATATATCCCTCTCTCTATCTCTTTCTATATATCACTTCCTATATTTTTTATATTTCTCTCTCCATCTCCCCCTCTTTCATTGTCTCCCTCTTTCTATATCTATCTCTCCCTCTCCCTCTCCCTCTCTCCCTTTATATTTATCTTTCTTTCTCTTTCTCTCTCTCTCTCTCTCACCCTCTCTATCTTTCCCAAGTTATATTTATCTATCTCTTCTTTATATCCCTATTTTCCCTCTCCCTCTCCCTCTTCCTCTCTCCCTTTATATTTATCTTTCTTTGTCTTTCTCTCTCTCTCACCCTCTCTATCTTCCCCAAGTTATATTTATCTCTCTTCTTTATATCCCTATTTTCCCTCTCCCTCTCCCTCTCCCTATCACTTCCTCTTTCTATCTCTCTAATTCTCTCTCCTATGACTGTTTCTCTCCCTCCATCTGCCTCCCTCTCTATCTATTTATACATATATATATATATCTCCCTCTCTATCTCTCTTCATATCTCTCTCGCTATCTCTAACTCTAGCTCTATCTCTATCTTTATCTCTCCGTATTTAAATTCTTACATATATCCCTCTATCTCTATCTCATTATCTATCCATCTCTCTTTACCCCTATATCTTTCCCTCTCCATTTATCACTTCCTATCTCTATCTTTATAAATTTATCTCTCCCTCGCTCCCCCTCTCTATATATTTATCTCTTCCATCTATATCTATACCTTTGTCCTCTCTTTATCTCTCCCTCTCCTCCTCTCCATATCCCTCACCTGCATTTCCATCTCCATCTCTATCTCTAACTTCCTCTTTATCTCTATCTCCTTACGCCCCTGCCCTCACCCCCTCTCTCTATCTCCTTAACCGCCCCCTCTCCTCCCCCTCCCCTCTCTCTTTATCTCTAACTTCCTCTTTATCTCTATCTCCTTACCCACCTTCACGCGTCCCCTCCCCGCGCCCCCTCTCTTTCCCCCTATATTTCTCCCTCTTTCTATCCACGTATCTCGCTCTCTCTCCCGCTCTCCCTATTTCAAACATATCATGAGCCTATTGGTAACAAAGCCTTATTATCTTCCCGATTCAAAGATTTTGTTTTAGTTGTGTTTGGATCCTTGTAAGTAGATGCATATTTGATTTTTGCAAAATGGACGCTCCAAAGCAGCGCAAAAAAGTCTAATGAAAGCCCTTGAAGACTTTACCAGTCGTGAAAACTGGGACGATTTCTTCAAAATCCGGGCAGACAAGCCCTTCGAGTGGTATGGTGAGTGGTCGAATCTGGCAGAGCCCCTCGCCCAACACTGTGCCCTCCGTTCCAACAGTGCTCAACTGGAGTTGGACATCCTCATACCTGGCTGCGGAAATTCTGAGCTATCAGAAAAGCTGTACGACGCAGGATTTAAGCGTATTACGAATATCGACTTCTCCAAAGTGGTCATCGGAAGTATGCTCAGAAAATACCTGCGCACTCGCCCTGGCATGATCTGGAGAGTCATGGACATGACTAATATGCAGGTAGTTTACTCAACTTGCCTGCCTTTTTGGCATTTCATTCTTATCTGAATAATTTCTGGATGTTTCTGAATTTGGATATAGGAACGCATTTTTGATTTGAAGTTTTCTATGTTTTCAGGGTTAGTTTTGTTTCCAATTATGTAATGCTTGTGTGGCAAAGGTGCTATTTGTAGTACGGTGCCTTCAGGGTTCTTGTGGGGTTTAAGCTTAAGCAGGGTTTGGGGGTTAAATGCTCGAGTAAATTAGCTTTAAAGGTGCACGATGCCTAATTGACATGAGACCACCCCTTGCTTTCTGTGCGTCTAATATTTGTTGGCAAGAAGGTACGGAACTGTGCTACTGACTTGTATATGCTTATCCCAATGGATTAGAACCCGTGGCTTCCATATGAAGCAAACAGATCTCCACCATCAGGTCCGCTCGATTTGTACAAAAGTACGAGTCAATGTCGGTGCGTACAGTAGCAGCAGTATTTGTTTTAGAGTCCAGTTTTTCATTCTAAGATGGCATTGTGCGATATCTCACTATTAGCAATTTACCATATGCTTACAAAAGAAGAGAAGTTAAGAAGTTTAAGTTTAAGCTGGGTTTGGGGGTTAAATGCTCAAGTAAATTAGTTTTTAAGGTGCACGATGCCTAATCTTATATGGGACCACCCCTTGCTTTCTGTGCGTCTGTGTTGACAAGAAGGTGCGGAACTGCGCTACTGCCATGTATATGCTCATTCCAATGGATTAGAACCCGTGCCTCCTCTATGGAGTAAACAGGTCTCTACCATCAGGCCGCTAAATTTGTACTAATTGAAGTATGAGTCAGTGTCGGGGTGTACAGTAGCAGCAGTATTGTTTTAGTGTCCAATTTTTCTATCTAAGATGGCATTGAGTGATATGTCACTATTAGAAATTCACCATATGCTTACAAAAGAAGAGAAGTTGAGAAGTGTTTTTGGGATCTTTGTTTAGGGTATAAGTTTACAGTTTTTGAAAGTTGCTGCGGTTGTTGTCTTGACTTACCCATGCAATATTTGTAAAAATGAATATGGGCCAATTTCCCTTTGGATTACTCTTGTACAAGTTGAGGGCATAGATCTCAGTTATTTAGTCTGACCCAAGCAATTGCCACAATTTTACAGGACAACTCATACAAAATAGGCATAATCCAGTTTGTTTCTGACCTGATTGAAGGTATGAAATGAATTCTGTATCTCGGCATTTGTTTGGTTCTTATTCTATCCAGTCAAAGCAACAGAAATATGCCTGATTATATCACTTTTGAAATGGTTCATATAGTTAAACACAAAACTGCTTTTATGATTAGCATATTGGATTGCACTCGATGATCCTACCCATAGTTTGCAAACTCAGTTTTTGGAAAAATGGCATACCCAAATTTGACTTGGACTTGGCAACTTGGCAAATCTCAGCAACTAAGAAAAAAAACTTAAATTCCTTAAAAAATATAATTTTTATGCAAACTACAGTTACAAAACGTATCAAATGAGTATGTAAAATGTTTGGGAAGTGTTTTCTATTAGAGTTGAATACAAAAACTCAGCAAAATTTTTTAACATTTAAAAACATATAAATTTGTAAAATAATCTTAACAAACATGCAAAAACTGAATTTATTGATGATATAAGTAGTTTTTCCTTCATTTATAGATCAAAAATTGATTTCAATTCACATCATAGTTTTATTTGATTATAAATTATATATCCTTGTTAATATTTTACAAATCTCAAGTATGGAAAACATGGGCCCAAAACTTTTTTTTTTTTGTTTTCTTAAAAGAAAATCGGGGGTCTGGAGGTGGCAGCCACCGGTGGGATTGTGGGGCGGCACGCATTTTGGGGATTTGGGAGTGGTAGCCCTCAGCAGGGTTGATGGGCAGAGCCCTTGTTGCATACCCAGGCACAATATAGGGCTGGGTTGACGGATGGAGCCCCTGCTGCCAAACCCAAATTAGGGCCTTTGAGATCCAATGGACATTCATGGTGCATGCCATTCTTCATATACAGCTGAAAAATTCTGTAAAATTGCACAAATATACCTGCAAAGGATGAATTACTTAAAAAGGAAAAAAAAATCAGGTTTCTACAGGATTTTTGCTGTATTTTGAGTATTTTCATGTTTACCTGTGGGTCTGCAGACTTGTAGAAACTTGATCCTGCAAATTGGTGAGCCCAAGGTTGAGTAACTTGGCACAGAAAATTACTCACAAGTCATATGAGTACTTGGAAAGTTTGTAATCAATGATCCTACCATTAGGATGATATAACCTTAATGGCAAAGATAAACTGTGTCAAATATTACTGTTTACAAAACGTTTATGCTCACATATATTGCTCCACATATATAGAACATATCTTGTCCAAAAAGAGGGGAAATTTGTAGGTTCTGCAAGCATTTCATATGCGTGGAAAGTTCTCTAATGTCTATTAGATAACAATTGATTGACAGTCAATTCTCATTTGGAAGCTTTGAGGTCTATCCATTAGAGGAATCCTTTCATTGCACTTTGCCCTTGCTTCTTGAAAATGAGTAAAGGAATATTGTCTATTGTAATTAATGATTAAAATTGGGTTGCTTATTTGTAATGTTGACTAGGAATACAATCACAAGAAGTAATTGCTTGTAACCTTTTTGTCAGCAGTTCTCCGATGGAACGTTTGATGTTGTTCTAGATAAAGGAGGCTTGGATGCATTAATGGAACCCAAATTGGGCCCTAAACTGGGAATTCGATTTCTTTCCGAGGTCTCTGGTAATCCTTAAAATATTCTTTATTTTAAGAAATGATTATATTTGAATCTTGTTTGTTGTGATCTGGATTTCTGATTCAGTATATGATTTTAGCAATTCAGGTAAAAGTAAGATAGTATGTAAATGATATTGTCAATTTGGAATTTTGATGCAACTGCTGCAACAACCTACAGGTAAACCTAGTGCTTAGAAAGGGTGGAAAATATGTTTGCATCAGCTTAGTTCAGACACACGTAATAGGTTTGTTCTAGTCCTACCACATAAAGAGAATTATGGAATGTGCAAATTTTATTGAGTTGATGATTATGTTTTGTTCTCTTTGTTAGAAATGAAATTGCAGTCTTTATGATTTTACTCTTCATATTGCATTTTCTCCATAGTTATTCACAACTTGACTTTTCTTTTGGTTGATGATTAATGTCTTTTAATTGCAGTAAATGAAGTAATTCTAAATGAGTTGAGTATATTGCAAATAGATGTTATTTTTTGCAACTGAGACATTTCACTTTGGCATTTCAGAATTGCTGTTTTCCACATTCAGGTGTGGGTGGAAAGTAACTGTTCATCCCATATTACAACATGCCTTATCGGTATCCAGTTATCATCCTTTTCTAGTTGTTGTGGTGAAAGATGATTCAAGTGATGTCCATTTAGTGAGAACATCTATTGATTCAACTTCACCGAAATACAATGAATTGCAGGTAGGAATTTTGGGAAGGATTCTTGTCTGACTGTGAGAAGTTTGCACATCTGCATTTAATTCTGTAAGGTTACTGGCAATTATTTTGACAAATGGTTGGAGGGTACAATTGTCAATTGGCCTCAAAGGAGAATTCACAAAATTGTTGTGTGATTCATTTTAACATGACTTATAGCTTTGCCTTGATTAATTGTGTTATCGTGAGATTCCTTGTCTGATAATTGCTGATGATGTATTGAGTAACTGAAAAGACTCTAGTGAAATTCAATATCAGATGAAAAATTAAGGTGTTATGAACCGCCCTTTTCATATGCATTTGTTTAGGTTCGAGGTTTATTTGAGACTATTGCTAAGGAGAACAAACTGCGCAAACAACATGCCCCTGGTGAAGATGTATTGAATGCATTAAAAGATCTGGAAATTGGAGCTAAAGATGGTATGAAACAACTTTTTCCTGGCCGCAGGATGAATATTATGCTAGGCGAGCATGGCATCTCACGTTTTAACTACAGGGCTGTAATTATGGATTCTTATGAACGATTTGGACCTTTTTCCTATAGCTGTGGAGTTTTTCTGGTACCAAAGGTGAGGAGTTAATTGAGAACATAAATTTGTGTCTGCATGACATCTATCTTTCTATGCTTTTTTATGTCTCTAGTTCAAATATTGACAGCAAAAGAGTTAAATTACAGATTATCATCAAAATGCACTTGATTATTTACATTATGCTTCGAATGGTTTCCTTTATCTAACAATATGTGCAATCTTCTCCGTGTTTTTCAGATATGTTTTGTATAATCTAATAAATCACAAACTTATGAATTTATTGATTTTCTTGATTAGTTTCTTTCAAAACTTTCATATTTATCCGCCTTCTTCTATAGATCTGTAGAAGTTCAATCCATTTCCTTTTTTTGAGTGAAAAACTCCTAATATGAACAATTTCGGAATTTCCTGGCCTCTAGCACATTCATGGCTGAAATCCACAGCAATTATTTCAACATCACCTATATTTCCTACAACTGGCCAGCTTTGTCTTAGTCGAACAGTTCAATACCCAATTTTTTTCAAAAACTCAGTCTTGGCAAAAACTGAGGAAAATTTTTGAACATTAAAAAACATAAATTTGTAAAATAATTTTAAAAACATGCATAAAACTGAATTTACAAAGGTCATCAGTAGTTTTCCAGGTTACTTTTATTTTTAAATACAAAAAAAGAGTTCAATTCACATCAAAGTGTCATATGATTATAAATTACTTATCTGTATTAGTATTTTACAAATTCCACCCGTGGAAAACATGGGCCCAAAACAAATTCTATTTTTTACTTTTTAAAGCTAGGACAGGGTTTGAAGGTGGCAGCCCCCAGTGGGATTGAGGGTGTACTGCCCCTTGCAGGGGTTTTGGTGCAGAGCCCCTAGTGGGGTCAAGGGGCAGCGTCCTTGTGGGGGTTTGGGGGCACAGTTTCCGATGGGGTTGAGGGCTAGTGCCCCTCACGGGGGTTTGGGGTTGAGGTGCAGCTTATCTCCATCTCATCAACATACTTTGGCTAAGAATATTCGTCCTCATTGAAAATTATCTCCATCTGTTGGAGATACACTGTTTCCTTCTGAATGTATCTTGCAGAGTCTTGTGGCTGTAACACATATCTGTGAATGATCCTCACCTCTAAATCTATTTCTTTATTATGCTCCTCAAATGAAACAATCCTTTGGAAGTGGCCGGAGTTGTTGTCGAAAGATCTGTCACCTTTCTTTGACCATCTAAGTCTACAATGTGTGTTAGTTGTGAACTTTATGTAGATAGTTTCATCATCTGTGTTTATTGAATCTTGGTCCAACCAACTCTCAATGTTTGTATCTTCTTCTAGCACTAGATCATCATCAAAGTGAACATATCGAAGAAAAATGTCAACCTTAGGTGATGTAAGAGCATCTGAGTCCACAGGTGATCTCATGTCCCCCAAAAACCTGTTTGTTCCAATTTTGCTTTTTGCCCTAATTTTGCTGTGTGTTTCAGGTTGGTTGCTGTTGACAGTATACTGGACACAAAGAATGAAGTTTATTGGGAGAATTAGAAATCTTTGCTGATTCCCTGGGACCCATAGTTGCTTTCCTTGTCTTGGTCTGATCCTACAAGGCTTGCACCAGCATTTTACCTTGCTGGGACCTACCTTGAGCTGGGCGTAAGGACAAACATCTAAGACCTCAATGTTTTCTTTTCCTTGTCCGCTGATTAACTGTGTGGCTGGGACCCACATATTTGTCTCTTGCTGGGTTAATTGCTTATGCAGAGCGTTGCATCACGTGTGCTGGAGCCACACATTTGCTGACTGGGTTAGATTCTTTTTACTAGGTGTTGAAAGTGAGAATTATCATGTGCTGCTGCTGTTGTGGGACCCACACTCCAACCTCTAAATGCTCTCCGAATGAATATTCAATGCTAGATGTTTTCCTTGAGGTTTTCAAACCTGTTGCTTGGGCCTGGATGGACTAGCATTATTTGTATGAATTTCGTAGTGCTGGGCATGGATATCTATTACTTCAGTTAACTGCTGGCAGCTGTCACCTTGTGCTGAGTGAGGGGTTGTGGGAATTAATTGCTGCAACCTACAGCAGTCTCAAACGCTTTTATCTGTCCCTGACAACAGTTACCTTTGTCTGATGGCTCAGCAGGATTAATATTTGATTGGCTGTTATTTGTTTTCTGCAATGACATTCATTGCTGGACGTGGAATTACTCCTGCAGCACTCTGTCTGACAGTAAATCCACCATCTCTGGCCCTGTGATTATCCTTATCCCTGGTGTATCCTTCCCAGTTGTGTGTATTGCTGTTCCTGGTCAGGCCTTTAGTATCGCTGGTGGCAGTTACATAACTAGGCGGCAGTTCCAATAAAGAATAATAATCTCAAGAATTTTGTAATGGGGAGACTATAGATTAAGGCCACATAATATCTTCCTCCTCAGAAATATACTTTGTAGCAGAGCAATTCAAATATGATATAAGTCGATCCATATTGTAATGTCCCCTATTTCAGCATGATCTTGTTTTGCGATGGTTAGCCTTTTATTGGGCCCTTGTGGGCTAGCCAGTTTGGATAGAGGGTCAATGATGCATTCTGGAGAGTTTGATTGTTCTTGTTTTTAGTGGACAGTGATTGGATCACAGCGAGCGTTGGCATTCCAGGAGTTCACAGCTTCTGACGGCACGGGATTATCCTGAGTTTTGAGCGTATTATGGAATTTTAAGTGATTAAGTTAACTATTTAACTTATACGCCTTTTATTAAAGTCACATTGACTTTATTAATATTTTTATATCATTTAAAATGTTCAAAAGAGGGATTTAATATTTTAATGGCTTAAAATATTAAAAGTGCGCCAAGTATTTAATTCAGGAACTATTGAGATGAATTAAATATTAATTAAAAGATTTGTTAAAACCTAAAAGTGGCGTATCTTTATGGAAATGCGTGCCTTTGCATAAAAGGGCATTTCTGGCAATTGAAACTCATATCATTTTTGACCATTTCTCTTTGCCTTGTGCAATTCTTCTCTGAGCATTCTCCTGAGAGCAGGGTTTGATCATTGTGTCCATTGGAGAACGGGAAACTCTTCAATGTTGAGTACGTTTGAGGCTGTGAGAGATCAGCTGAATCCGTACAGTTGAGGGCTTCACACAGAAGTTCTACAGATTTCAGACAGAGCTTTACTTTGCAGTTGTTTGTGCTTGATAATAACTGAGGGGTTCTTGGTGGCGTACTTCTTGCTTATGGAATTCTTCTTCAGAGATTCATTTCCTTCTTGTTCATGGCCGTACGGCCTACCTTGGTTTTTGTGCCTTGAGAAAGGCGTGTGAAGCAGTTAAGGAAAACGCCTTCTTTTTGAGAGGGTTTTGGCATCCATCATGGGCGGCTAGCTATTTCAGTGCTTTGTGACCAATTTCTGAGCTGGAGAAACCTTGTCTGGAGTTGTGGCGTGCATTTATGCCTGTTTTCACCATTTCCAGCTGTAGACCTGGCCAGTTTCTTATTTAAATAATCTGGAGCCTGATTGGTATGTTTATCGTTCTTAATCTATCTGTTGGTGTTTGATAATACATTTTGTACTTTCAATTTGAAGGAATAAGTTTAAATTTCTCTTTTGTGAGCAAAAATATGCTGCGCCCCTTCTCTTCTGTCTACTAAGATTTCTCTAAAAAACTCTAAAAAACACTTTAAAGACTTAAGAAAAGAGGGTTATGAACTGAGAGCCAGCAGGGCTCATCACAGTGGTATCAGAGCTCACATCCTGCCAGCTTGTGGGGTTTGAGAATTTATGAAGTCAAACAGAGAGGGTTTTGGTAAGTCCTATTTCAGAGGTGGCCCTAGAAACCAAAGAGGCGACCAGAATCCATTTCCACCATTTCCGTTTGCAGATCAGGAGGAGGAATTAGATTGGGACAATATGGCGAACAGGGCTGGAGAAAGTTCTCACAGAAATAACTGGGAGGATGAGGACAGAGAAGCCAAAGACGTGCTTAGAGGCATGGTTGCAGGGCAAGAGCAGGTTGCAACTATTCTTCAACAACTCAGCACGAATGTTCAGAATTTGTCATTAAACAGAGCTCGTAGTTTGGATTCAGATAGAGATGGCAGTATCCATAGACAGCCACAGAGGATTATAGACCCAGTACGCACCTATGAGAGAGCTA
Organism: Sequoia sempervirens; assembly: GCA_007258455.2. Taxonomy (NCBI): domain Eukaryota; kingdom Viridiplantae; phylum Streptophyta; class Pinopsida; order Cupressales; family Cupressaceae; genus Sequoia; species Sequoia sempervirens. Next base: position 63,884 of record VDFB02299276.1, read on the forward strand.
CATTTCCCACGTTCACCAGAGATGATGCTGAGGAAGTGGATGAAGCTGAACAGGGTGGTGAGATAAATTTTGCAGATAATATTATGGCTATGCATGATGAGTGGGATAATTTGCCACCGAGGGTTAAGGAGCACCTTAACTTCGACAGATTCATAAGCCAGAAGAGAGAACACACCAGAAGCAGGAATGATAGGCGGCCTAGACACAAGCAGAATGATCTCAGACAGGCTACCAACAAACTAACCTTAGTTCACTATGATGGCAGTGGTAGAGTTACAGCACGTGCCTGGGTTAGTAAACTTGACACATTCTTAACACTACGCCCCATGCCTGAGGAAGATGCCATTCGATTTGCAGCACTACACCTTGATGGCGTGGCACATGACTGGTGGATTCATGGTATGGCTACACTACATCATGATAGGATTACCTCGTACCAGGAGTTTACTGATAGACTGGTAGAGAGGTTTGATAGACGTGATCCTGAGCTATTCTTCAGAGACCTTGCTCAGTTGAAGCAGTTGGGTAGCTTGGAGTCTTATATTGGTGAGTTCCAGAAGCTCTCGGTTATGGTTACCGGAATCTCAGAGAGGAGACTTGTCATTCTATTTGTAGAAGGTCTCCATGAGCCAATGAAAGGTTGGATCAAGGCATTCGATCCACCTACCTTGCACGAAGCTATGAGAAAGGCTCGTAGCATGGAACTTACAGCTTCACGTGGTAAGTTCACTTCTAATGCAGAAGCATCTTCATCCTATAGTGATAGCAAATCAGAACCTAAAGAATCAGAAAAAGTTGATGAAAAGAGGAAGTTTGCAGCTCCTTTAGACCGAGAGACAATAAATGATTTGCGTAGGAGGAAGCTATGTTTCTATTGCAAAGCTCCTTATGACCAAAACCACAATTGTCCTCTCAAGCCTAAGGGTTCAAATAGACAAATGGAGTGGTTTTATGAGGGTGATGACCTTGCTGATTTAACGGACCAGCAAGCTGGTTTTCAGGATGGGAGTATGCGATCTATCATTCTCGTCAACGCAAAAGGTGAGAAGATAGAACCGAAGATTCTAGAGGAGGAGCATGAGATGTTTCAGGAGGATTATCATTTTGATTCTAGTCCCATGGGATCAGAGGGGTTTGATTGGGATCAGTACAGTTATGAGGCTCAGTTAGTACAAAATCCTCTTTATGAGATGGATTCTACATCGTCTTATGATAATCCGCTCTTTGAGGTGGATGCTGATTCTACTCTTGACCCTGATTTAGGCAAGAGCGTTGATCATAGTATTGGAGATTCCGTCAGTGCATCGAGATTTCAGACAGAGCTCGTTGAGGAGATTTCCAGTGTGTACATGGTTAGGAGTCTACACAGTTTCACTTTCAGTCATCATGTACATGACCTGTTTCAGATGCACAATTCTGGTATGCACGTGTTAGATATGTTGGATGATAGCATATCTCGTGCAGTTTTAGGGAGCAAGTGTTGTCAGCAGTTTGACTTGCTTTCTTATGAGTTCTTCTCTCCTGTGACAGATGGTGTTGAGATTGACAGGGTACAGCATGATGATCCAGTTGATCAGATTTGGGAGTTACAAGAGACAGTTGATGACAGTAGGGACATTTCACAACACTATCCTTGGGATCCTGGTGGAGTGGTTGATCCTTTGTTGTTGAGATTGCTTGCGGACAAGCAATTTCAGGGAGGGCGGACTGTAATGTCCCCTATTTCAGCATGATCTTGTTTTGCGATGGTTAGCCTTTTATTGGGCCCTTGTGGGCTAGCCAGTTTGGATAGAGGGTCAATGATGCATTCTGGAGAGTTTGATTGTTCTTGTTTTCAGTGGACAGTGATTGGATCACAGCGAGCGTTGGCATTCCAGGAGTTCACAGCTTCTGACGGCACGGGATTATCCTGAGTTTTGAGCGTATTATGGAATTTTAAGTGATTAAGTTAATATTTAACTTATACGCCTTTTATTAAAGTCACATTGACTTTATTAATATTTTTATATCACTTAAAATGTTCAAAAGAGGGATTTAATATTTTAATGGCTTAAAATATTAAAAGTGCGCCAAGTATTTAATTCAGGAACTATTGAGATGAATTAAATATTAATTAAAAGATTTTTAAAACCTAAAAGTGGCGTATCTTTATGGAAATGCGTGCCTTTGCATAAAAGGGCATTTCTGGCAATTGAAACTCATATCATTTTTGACCATTTCTCTTTGCCTTGTGCAATTCTTCTCTGAGCATTCTCCTGAGAGCAGGGTTTGATCATTGTGTCCATTGGAGAACGGGAAACTCTTCAATGTTGAGTACGTTTGAGGCTGTGAGAGATCAGCTGAATCCGTACAGTTGAGGGCTTCACACAGAAGTTCTACAGATTTCAGACAGAGCTTTACTTTGCAGTTGTTTGTGCTTGATAATAACTGAGGGGTTCTTGGTGGCGTACTTCTTGCTTATGGAATTCTTCTTCAGAGATTCATTTCCTTCTTGTTCATGGCCGTACGGCCTACCTTGGTTTTTGTGCCTTGAGAAAGGCGTGTGAAGCAGTTAAGGAAAACGCTTTCTTTTTGAGAGGGTTTTGGCATCCATCATGGGCGGCTAGCTATTTCAGTACTTTGTGACCAATTTCTGAGCTGGAGAAACCTTGTCTGGAGTTGTGGCGTGCATTTATGCCTGTTTTCACCATTTCCAGCTGTAGACCTGGCCAGTTTCTTATTTAAATAATCTGGAGCCTGATTGGTATGTTTATCGTTCTTAATCTATCTGTTGGTGTTTGATAATACATTTTGTACTTTCAATTTGAAGGAATAAGTTTAAATTTCTCTTTTGTGAGCAAAAATATGCTGCGCCTCTTCTCTTCTGTCTACTAAGATTTCTCTAAAAAACTCTAAAAAAAAACTTTAAAGACTTAAGAAAAGAGGGTTATGAACTGAGAGCCAGCAGGGCTCATCACACATATGACCGAAAGGACATAAGTTACAGAAGGGAATGGTAGGGGATGGAGGCACAGGTCTCTGATGAATAGCATATAGAAGTACAGGGGTCTAAGAAACTCAAGGAAGATACAGAGATCATTGTGTTGAAACTTGAAACGCCTTTGTTGCTGGGCAGTAACCTGTAGGCAGGTAAAGCTGAATTATCAACCATAATTACTAAGTCCTATTGTCATTTTAATGGCAGAGGTGTAAAGTTTTGAATTTAGTTTCTGAGCATTAGTCCTACTGTATTACTTGGTTTCTTCAACTTTTGTGGATATAAATCTTAGGTTTGCTGCAAGGATTGGCTGTCCTTTACTGGGCACTTGTGGATATAAGCCTCCTCAGACAATCTGCTCCAAAGAATCCATCTAACAAAGGAAAAAACTGTTAAGTCGATCATATTTTATTTCTGCAACTACTATCTTCTATCACAAGAGCCAGAGTGGGAATCTGATCCTCTGGTAGCATTTCTTCTTCTTTCATTAGCAACCCTCTTTTTCTGTAATAACCTTCATTAACATAGACTCACTTATAACTGCTGGATGTTCAACACTTGCCTCTTCTTTTATATCTGTAGGGGCTATTGAGGATGAGGATGAGGATGAATCAAACTTCAAAAGAAAGTTCATTGTGTTCTCAAAAGAAAGTTCATTGTGTTCTCTAACATGCTCACAAGGTGTTGCAGGAAAATGTCAAGATTTGGTAGTGAATCTTCCATACACATTTCTGATCTGATGCATGCCTCTAGAGCTGAATTATCTTCAAGGAGAAGCTTCTGTTCTTCTTTTATATCTGTAGGGGCTATTGAGGATGAGGATGAGGATGAATCAAACTTCAAAAGAAAGTTCATTGTGTTCTCAAAAGAAAGTTCATTGTGTTCTCTAACATGCTCACAAGGTGTTGCAGGAAAATGTCAAGATTTGGTAGTGAATCTTCCATACACATTTCTGATCTGATGCATGCCTCTAGAGCTGAATTATCTTCAAGGAGAAGCTTCTGTTCTTCATCTAACTACGATCTTTCTTCACTCTTATCCTGAGAAGGTTCTTCTAATTATCCATCAAATGCATAGAAGAATTCATTTGATGCATCTTCATCTGTGGCATAGTTGATGCCTTCTTGCTCAATGGAAAGAATCTTTATACAACCTTGCCCTATAGATGCTTGCTAGGCTTCATCTTCCTTAGAGCACATATGACATACTTGTGTAGTTCCTTTTGTGTCCAACCCAAAAGGTTGTTCTTCTGTGATCAACAGTCCTCATTTGTCGAAGAGCTTTAGCAAGGCTCTGAGGTAGATAGAAAATCCAACTCCTCATCATTATTTGCTGATGAAGGGGCAAAGATGTGCTCTTGAGAATAAGACTTTCTTGATGGAATTTTCAATTGATTTTCTTCATGTGTTCTCGTCTTTTTGGATCCATGCTCTTTCTTATATTTGTGAGTCCATGAGCACATGGAGTCATTGAACACTTGGCTATGCAAGTTGTTCACTTCTTTAGCACAAACAGGTTCATATTGAAAATATCTTGATATAGAGTTGCCATTGGGTTCATCTTGAAGATGTAGAAGGTTACCTAGAACCCTTTGATGATTTGACTTGGAAGAGGCCATAAGCTGCATCATGTGATGCATCTTTGGACAATATCTAGCGTCATGATCTTCTGTCTCATGGAAAGAACAAAAAATATTCATGTTAACATTAGTGGGTGCCTCTACAGTAGATCTTATAGGTGGAGGAGGCAATCAAAATCTATTATTTTTGTTGGAAGGAACAAAATTTTGGTGAGGATTTTGCTGAACCGGAACATTTTGTTGAAGCTTTCTCTTCATACTTGTGACATTAGTCACCACTATTTTTAATGAATGATTCATTGAACTTTGAATTGTTGGTTGATAGAACCTTTTATAATTTTTCTAGTAGTAATCATGTTGTTTTGTAACACACCTACCTGCTCTTGAGCTGCTTTTAGTTCATCAATCTTACCAGCTTTGATCATGAATGCAATCTTTGAAGGGAGTGCGTTAATGAAATAACATAGGAGGGTCTTTGAAGAAGGCTTCAAAGAAGTATTGATTCTGTCGACAAGGTGGTTGAATTGTTCAACAAGTTCTTGCATTGGCTTTTTATTCTCTTTCTTTGCATTGGACAATTGAACAAACAGGATGGGACTATCTTCAATTGGTTTGAAACCTCACAAGAAATTTTCATGCATGATCTCCCAACTTTTGGTTGAACCTGCAGCAAGATGGGGGAACCAATCAGCTATACCTCCCATCAGTGTCTCAACAAAGAGTTTGACAACATTTTCATGTGTCACTCGTAGAATATTGCATGTTGTGGTGAAGGTTGCATTGTTCTCATTTCAATGTTGTGTCATCACCATGAATCTTTGGAAAACCCTTTCTCAAACCATGTGGAAAATCATTTTGTTTAGCAAGAGCTAAATGATCAAAATTGACTTCCCATGATAGAGGAAATGGAGGAAGGCCATGGTTGTTATTGTTCGTATTGTCACCCATTGTTTGTAGAGGCTCCTTGTCCAATGTCGAAAATATTTCAATGAGTTTAAGAATAGTTGGTGAAGAATTACCTTCCACTTGAGTATGTTTGATTGAGCATTTTTAAGATTGGATAACTAAGATCTGCTTGCCTTGTTCTATGATTTGGTGTAGACCTTGTTGGCTAGAATGGAAAAGTTTTGATTTGAAGATGATAAGACTAATTTCCCCTTGCAAGATTGACTTATTCTATTTCATGCCCCATGATGGGTGCTAAAAATTGTTAGTGTTTTAATTTTTCTTTTGAGACAACTCAAACCAAAATAGTAAGTGAGTTAGAACTTCCCTTCAAATTATAAGGGGAAGCTTTCTGAGATCTAAAATTACCCTCGACACAAAGATATAGACAAAATATATAATTATAAATACTATACAAGATTTCTTTTGGTTTTTTGCATATATGAAAATAACCACATTTTTGCATGTTTTTTTTTGCCTCGGGTATGGGTACAAGATTAGTAATAACTTGCCTCACAAGTGAGATTTCTAGATATTAAGAATGAAAGTAACCTATTTAAGCACGCAAACGATGACATCTTTTTGTTGGCTAAAACATAGATGAACTATTCAATGCATAGGAGATTTCAAAGGAATAACACATTTAAACAAACAATCACAAATAATCCCAAGGATGAAACTACTAAGTTGCATACAAGCTACATCTTAGATAATGAATGGCATTAATTGATAGCTTGATATGACATGTCTACTTTCTATTAAAGTATTAATTGTAATATTAATGGTCATCTTAGCTTTAGTTAGTCGTTAGTTTACTTTTAGTTAACTTAGTTAGCTTTTAGTAACTTCTGTTTACGATTTAGTTTGTTTTAGCATCTTTCAGCTTTCTGCTTTAGTTAACGATGGTTTCTTTTTAGAAACATCGTCTTGTAATTTTCTTTAGAAGGAGTTTTCATCTCCTTTTGTAATCACACAATAATGAATATCAATTTTCATTTGATGAGAGCTTAGGCTCGAATCCGTTTTTTGATAGATTGTAAAAAAAAAAAATTGTAAAGTTTTTTTTTAGCTGATTTTTTTTGAAAATTGAAGAATTTTTTGAAAGAGATTTTTGAAGAAGTTTTGGAGAAAATTTTTCAAATTTTTTAAAGAAAAATCTTTCAAAAAAAAGAAAATTGTAGATTTTCCAAGCAATAGTTTGAAGGTATTTTTTTTTGGTTTTTTAATTTTAATTTTTTGAGATTCACAGAGCTTTGTGTCTGCTGTTTGTGATAGGTTTGTATGTAAAAATTGTGCCATTTTCCTGTGCAAAATCATGGGTTTTTGTCTTCTGAAAAAAAAAAATGGTGAAGATTTTTTGGACATCTGTGAGTTCTTCCAACGCATTTTCACATGATTTTTTGCTCATTTTGCCGTGTGACAAGGTTTATCTTCTAGGCATCGAGTTTTGGCGACGATTTATTTTGCTCGTGGGTTTTTTCTTCTGCTCATTTTATCTGACGAATTGCGTCCATTTTTTGAGGCGCGTGACTAAGGTTTCTAGGTGTGTTTCTGCCTCCTGTGTTTCTAATGGATTTCCACGCCCTGTTTGAAATCACGACTCCGTTTTCATGTTTTCCCCAGGGTTGTTCGTGGTATTTTGTTTGCAAATCGCGCTTGATTTTTGATATGCTTTTGGTTGCAATTTTATCTGAGCAAATCAATTTTTTTTTTGTTTTTGTGAACTTGCTAGGGTTTTTCTAGATTTGTGGTTGCTATTTGGCATGACCTAGGGTTTCTTTCAAAAATCTTTGGTCGTCTTTGCTGAAGAAGTTTTGCTGTTTAGGGTTTTAGTAATGGGTTATTTGCTGATCATCAACAAAGGATTTTTTACAATTTTTTTTTTTTCTGAAAAATTGTGCCAATTTTTTGACAGTTTTTTTTTTTGGTTGAAAAATAAAATATCATGCAAAGAGTTTTTCAATTTTTTTTGAAAAATTTACAAGAAGAGTTGAAAAATTTTCTATAAAAATTTTGCTAAAGTTTTTGGAGGATTTTTTTTTTTGAAAAAATCTTGTTTTTTTTAGAGTTTTCGAAGGTTTTATTTGAAAAATCTTACAGTTTATGAACCCCTCTTTTTAGACAATTTTTAAAAAACTCATGAGTTGTGCTAGTTGATTGTTGTGAGTTTGTGCCAACTGATCACAAAATTTCCTTGTTTTTCGTGCTTTGGAAAACGGGAGGGATGGCGTCTTTGTCCAATGTTGGAAAATACACAAAGGTTCAATGGAAAGAATTACAACACGTGGAAGCAAAGGATGCTTACCATCTATGAATACCGGTGTCTGGATGCGCTTGTTCTAAGTAGAAAAGTTCCTCCCACAGTTGTGGGAAAGGATTAGGACAAGTATGATGGAGATAATAGGGAGGCAGTTATGCTTCTAAAATTATTTGTCACCAATGAGGTGTTACCAGAAATACCATCTGGTAAGTCTATTGCGGAGATCTGGAAGCATTTGAAAGATCTCCATGAGACCTCTGACAAGGGCAGGGCTTTCTTCTTGAAGAATATGCGGTTTTCCATTATGATGGATGACCAAGTGTCTTTGCAGGAGCACTTATCGAAAATCAAAGATATTCGCGATCAACTGGAGGCCATTGGTTGTAAGATGGAAGAGGAGGATATGGTGGTGATCACTTTGATAAGTTTGCCACATTCCTACAAGCACTTCATCAAAACGCTCAACATTACATCCACCAATGTTGACTTGAAGTTGGATAAGTTGTGCAACAAGCTTTGCAGCAGGATAGGTGGAGGAAGTAGTTAGGGAGTAGCAGTGAGTCTCCTAGTGTTGAACAAGCATTTACTGCCAAGGACATTGGCAAAGGCAAGTCCACTTAGCAGAAAGGACGATGCAATTCGGGGAGGGCTCCAAGAAGTCTATTACTTGCCATTACTGTGGGAAGATTGGTCATATACAGAAGTATTGCAAAAAGTGATTGGCTGATGAGAAGACCAACTGGGAAGAGTCTCAACAAAGTGCTCAAGTGGCGGAGTATACTAAGCAGAACGAGCCTGCATATTATGCATTTTGATGACCAACACACCATCAAAATATAGGTAGACTTAGTTTATATTTGTAGGATGACCATTAAGGGAGGGTATTAAAGTATTAATTGTAATATTAATTGGCATCTTAGCTTTAGTTAGTCGTTAGTTTACTTTTAGTTAAGTTAGTTAGCTTTTAATAACTTCTGTTTACGCTTTAGTTTGTTTTAGCATCTTTTGGCTTTCTGCTTTAGTTTGCTTTAGTTAACGATGGTTTCTTTTTAGAAACATTGTCTTGTAATTTTCTTTATAAAGAGTTTTCATCTCCTTTTGTAATCACACAATAATGAATATCAATTATCATTTCACTTTCAATCTAACCTTAGAAATCCGACATGGATACAATACAAATAAATGCACATGAAAAAGAAATCACATGAAATAACAAATGAATAATTAAGTCGATTATTCCCTATTTCAATACTAAGAGCACTTATTTATAAGATTACAAGATGGCCATTTTTTGAGACTTTAGAATAATTACATTCTATCCAAAAAAATCATTGCTTTAAAGCATAAACGCCCAAACCTACCAGAAAAAAAGAAAGAAAGATACTTTAAAGCTGCCCTAAAGTAATAATAAAATAATAGCTAACCAAAGCGAACTAAAATAGGCCCTTTGTAGTGTCCCCCTCTCAAACCCCCTTTCAAAAAATACGATGTTGTGGATCGAAAGCCCTTTTTCTCTTATTTTTAGTGAGCTAAGCTTGATTGAACCCAACCTCTTAGGTCTCAATTTCTCTAAGTTAGGAAGTTTTTTGTTCAGACTTCTGTGTGCGTGCAAGTTGTTGGGATTTGTAGAAACCCTAGTTTCCCCTTTTTCTGTTTCCGACTGTCTTTCTGAAGTTTTTTGAGAGTTTTGATGTTTTTGTGATGTTTTTGCAAATTTTGAGTTTTTTGGACAATAAATGAAAAGTACGGCTTTTGCAAGAAATTGAAATAAATTCAATAAAAATGCTAGATCTTCAATAAGCATAGAAAATACAGTGTAGAATGAAGGCGTTGCTTTTATTGATCAACTGGCAACAATACATTAAGATCTGGAAGCATGCATGAAAGAATAACAATTTTTATTATGTAAAAACCTGGTAATCAGCTTGCTGGTAATGTGCTACAGAAGGTACGGCTGCTGCAAGATATTGCTTTCTCCTCTCAGATACAGTCTCAAATGGCTCCCAGTGTCCAAGCGCCCACACAGGATACAACTGGCAACTCTGGAGACAGGCGTTTTTCTTCAAGAACAAACACGCCTTTATGAAGTACGGCCCAGGTACAGTGAAGGTACGGACTGCTGACAGCAGCAAATAAGTTTTGTACGGCCTCCCTCTGAAGTCTCTGAATGATGAGAATATGTGCGCCCAGGTAATTAGATGCCTTCTGGATGAAAGAAATGTGCTGAAGCTCTGTAAATGAATTATTCTGAAGATCAATGATTTCCTCTGTGTGAGAAAACCTCTGCTGGCAATAGATCAAGTGATATTTCACACTCTCTGAATTGCTTTCCGCTGGAGATGGCTCGTTCCCCAAGGAAGTCGAGTTCAAACCCTAAAGTCTGTGCTCAGATCAATTTCATCAGTTCTCAAAATCCAATAATCTCATAATAGCTCAAAACCCAAGGCAAAATCCACTTTATGCTGAAAAGTGCGATTTCCTCAAGAATAGGGTTTTAATAAAATATTCACATTTTAATCTTTTAATATTTCAATAGTCTCCGTGAAATATTTTATAATAATCATTAATTGCCAAACTGGCCCCTTTTGATGATGGGCGCACTCCTCAAGGCAAAATCACTTAAGTTATAATTTTAAATTATAACTTTATATTATAAACATTAATTAATTAATATTTAATCAATGTAATTAAATATTAATATTTCATGGGCTGCAGAAGAGGCTCACCTTCGTGTTTGGATAGCTGATATGCTCCTGACTTGTAACTTGTCGTGACGACAAAGGGTCCCAACAAGTTGGGTTTAAATTTTCCCTTGTCTGGATTTGGTACATTCTTCTGATTTTCTTTCAACATGAGCTCTTCGACTTGAAACGACCGACTCTTGATCTTCTTATTATAGTTCCGCTTGATACAGTTTTGATAGACCCGTAGGTGGTTCAAAGCATCCATGCGCCGCTCATCCAATAGTTCTACCTTGTTCAACTGTGACTCCCGATATTCTTCATCAGTAATAAGATTCTGCAATGATATTCTTAAGGATGGGAGCTCTATCTCAATGGGAAGAATGGCTTTTGGTCTGTAGACCAGGGAGAAAGGGGTTGCACCTGTAGGCGTGCAGATACTCGCTCGGTAGGCCCATATGGCAGAATTCAATTGTAGGTGCCAGTTGCGACCAGCTTCATTGATTGTTTTTCTTGAAGATTTTTAGGATGGTTTTATTAGAAGCCTCAACTTGGCCGTTACCCTGGGGGTAGTATGGGGTGGAGAAGCGATGTTGGATATTGAATTTTTGGCATAGCTCACGGTCTTCCTAGTTTTTGAAAGGTGTCCCGTTATTAGAGATAAGGGCTTGACGAAGACCATAACGGCAAATGAGGTAATTCAGGATGAATTTGGAAATCCGCTTTCCTGTGATGTAGGTCATGGGAAGGGTTTCTACCCACTTTGTGAAGTACTCTGTGGCAGTGATAATGAACTTGTGTCCATTAGATGAGGTGGGTGTGATTTTGCCGATGAGATAGAGCACCCATTGTGAAAAGGGCCAAGGTGTTATAATCAGTTGGAGCTCCTAAGCTGGTGCATGGATGAGGTCTCCATGTTGTTGGCATTGCAAACATTTTCGGACATAGTCATGAGCTTCTTTCTCCATCATAGGCGAGTAGTACCCAGTCCTCAACAATTTCTTGGCCAAGGTCATACCACTAGAATGTGAACCACAAATACCATTGTGTACCTCAGTCAAAGCAGTCAAAGCTTCGTCGAGGTTAAGGCATCGCAAGAGGGTTCCTTCGATACTTCTACGATAGAGGTTATCACCTAAGATGACGAAACGGGATGACTTTTTGATAAAGGTTCTCTTAAGTTTTGGGGTGATGTCAGCGGGGAGGACTCCTATTTTCAAGTAGGTGAATTTGTCATGGTACCAAGGATCACTTGGACCAACGATTTCGCACACGAACTCAGATTCTTGTACCTCGAAAGTTGGTACGAGAAGCTGCTCAACAAAGAATTCCTGGTTAAGGACATTTCGTGGGATATCCAACAATGATCCGATTGTAGCCATAGCATCAGCTGCTCTATTGTTTACCCTTGGTATTTGTTCAAATGTGATGTCGATGAAGAATTCCTTGAGATCCTCCACCAGTTTCTTGTACGGGGTAAGCTTGTCATCCTTTGTTTGGTATTCATTATTGACTTGGTTGACAATTAACTGTGAGTCCCCATAAAACTTAAGTGCCATGATTTGCCACTGTATAGCAATTCGGAGTCCTTTGACTAGAGCCTCGTACTCCGCAATATTATTGGTGCATGGAAAAGATAGCTTATATGACTTGGGGATGCAATCCCCTTGTGGTGCGATGAAGAAGACTCCTGCTCTTGACCCATGCTGAGTATACGACCCGTCGAAGTACACCTTCCAATGGTTTGCTACACTGAGATTGAAAATGGACTCATCTAGAAACTCTGATACTAGGGGGTTCTCTGAATATATAGGTGCTTCTGCCAATTGATCTGCGATTGCCTGTCCCTTGGTAGCTTTTCGTTCTACATACTCAATGTCATATTCTGTTAATATAATGACCCACTTAGCTATTCACCCTGTGAATGTTGCCTTAGAGAGTAGATATTTTAGAGGGTCTATCTTGGCGATGAGCTTTATTTGATGAGCAAGCATGTAGTGTCTGATTTTTGTGAGGCAAACACTACTGCAAGACAAGCTTTCTCGATGAATGTATAGTTTAGCTCGTGTCCCACCAAGGTTCTGCTAATATAGTAAATGGCTCTTTCTTTCCCTGTTTCATCATGTTGTGCTAGAAGAGCGCCAAGGGTTGCCATTGTCGCTGATATGTACAAGATCAATGGTTTGTTCTGGATCGCTGGCATGAGGACTGGCAGTGTTAGCAAGTATTCCTTGATTTTATTGAATCCCTGATTGCATTTCTCGTCCCACTTGTATGTTACAAGTCAAGAGCATATCAGCTATCCACACCCGAAGGTGAGCCTCTGTTGGAGCCCATCAATAGCTCCCATCTCAAAAAGTTTTATGCCTAAGCTTGCAGGGTATAAATAAAAAATACAAAAAAATGAAAAAATACAAAAATCCAAAAAAATTAGATAAATGATAGAAAACAGTAAAGAAAAAAATTGTCCTCTAGTGAAAACCACTTCGGTGGCACTTTGGGCAAGTACCTTGGTGAAAACCTAGCAATCAGGCACCTTCCGTAAATAAGCACTTTCTATCCACCATGGATTCATTGACTTGTTTTGCATCACCTACCATTACTTTCCATCGCATTCACTCATCGTATTCCATATCTCCTTCCATTACACATTTGCGTCCGCATCATAGCTTGATCTTGTGTCGGTATCATGTTCCTAGAACTACTTGGCACATTCCTAAGGTCAGTTTGTCCTGCCTATATTAGAGTAGTCTATCGCATCATGCTGTGGGCAGGGGCTTATACCTACATTGGATCGGATTTGTGTATATTCTTGAAATCTTCCTTAAAATTCGAAAATCCAAAAACTTTCATAAAATCAAAAAACCCAAAAGCATCCAAAACATGTCAAAAATCCAAAAACAGGTCCAAAACAGAAAAATTCAAAAATAGAGTCGTCATGTCGAACTACGTCATCATTGAGCTTGAACGTAGGCAAGGCTAATCATTGATCAGCTCCCGAGACATTAGGTCAGTCCTTTAGGTATCCATCATCATAAACTAGCAATCCACACATGTTCATAATTCATTAATAAATGAGTCTGTGTTAGTCAAAGTACGTGGTCTCTATGTGTATAAAGTAGGCAAGGCTAATATTTCATCAGCCCCCGAGGCCCCTAGGATAGGTCCTTAGGCTAGGTTCTTGGTAAAAATTTCAAAAAACACCAAAACATTGGAAAATTTGAAAAAATCAAAACATTTGTAAAACATCTGAAAAAAAAAAAAAAAAACATCCTCAAAACATTTGAAAAATACCAAAAATATTAAAAAAAAAACTAAAATCATCCATCCCATTTCACTTTCACCCACAATAAACATCCATTCACAATAAATCAATCGTCATCTTCAACCTTTGGCAAAACAATCGGAAACAAGTATAGCAAATTTAAAACTGTAAACGCAAACGTCAAGGTCTCAAGTCTAGGTCAGTAGGTAAACAAGTTGGTCAATTTTTAGTATCAATAGCCCATCATCCCTTTAGTCTCAAAATCATCTGATAAAATCATGTCCTAGGATGCATCCTTCCTACAATGGACATCAACATCAGGCTTCATCATAGTTTAGTCTTGGCTAGAGGTATGAAGAACATTGACTTGTTTGTTTGTTAATTGATCTTCTGTTGTGATTCCCATGACCTCTCGAGGATGTCTATCTAAAAAGATTTAGAGAGGAAGGAATGGGGCATTGATCATTATCTTTTGTCTGTTGTGTTTGTTGGATATTATTGTAATATAACTTGGTGATACTTGCTTTGGTAAGTGTGTATGGAAGACGTTTTGGATGTTTTGTTGATTATTACATGGTTAGGCTTTGCCTCTCTATGTTTTGATCCAAGGTGTTTGAAATGTCTAAAGTACATCCTAACAAGGTTTTTTACATGAGATGTGAACAAGAATACTCCTATCTGTTTTTCGAGTCAAAGTCCATCGCACTAGATAACACGCCATCTTGGTTGTTTGTACCTGGATGCATCGTATCTATGTGTGTTATCAAACATAAGGAAAGTTATGCTCTTTACATCCCCAATCTTTGGATAAGCAATACATCATCATCATTCATCATCATATCTAATAAAGTCTCGACGACTCATAGACTTGTTGGACTTCTGCATCTTATCAGAATCAAGCATTGATCTCTCTCATTCTTCTATCCTCTTTCACGCTAACATGGTATCATGACATGCATCCATCCTGCATTCATTAAACGTCAGTATACCTATCTTGCATACTCATACATATCATCATAATAGGACACATTATTCATCTCACATGCATTGCATCATCATTTAAGATGTTTAGGATAATATAGAATTGTTATTCTCAACGTCTTAATTCATCTCATCTGCATCGTCATTATCATATAGATCTGTTAGTCTAACCATCCATACATCCATCTTGAACCTCTTTGTTGCGAGATTGCCCCTAAATTCGAACTTTTCGCTCGATCTCAAGGGGGCAGTGTACTTTCCGCTGGGGCATTCGAAAAATCAGAATATTTTCGAGCTTTGATCTTAGCAAGGTTATTCTTTTAACCAACGCCGCAGGTACATTGCTTCAAAGAGGGACAAAATGTAGACATGCAAATAATCCTAACTAACATAGTGCATCTAATTCCGATCAATTATCATCAAATTCTTCTATTAATCAAATAAAGCGGTTTATTAGATTAATTCACTAATGTCCATCATGTTTAATTAAGTAAATCAATTTGTTTAATTAAATCCCCAAAGTCCTCTTATTTGATTAAATAAATCAAATATCATAAGATCACTAATCCACTAAAAGTTAATTAAATTTTGAATTAATTAACTTTAGTCACCTTCTAATCATCATTAATAAATTCTCTAGCTTTTAATTCCCCAAGAGTTAAATCAACCCTTGATTAACTAACCCACTTGCACACGAAAATAGTTTCTTTTAATTAACTAATTACCTCATTTGTCCTCTCAAAAGCATATTCTAGGGAATATTCCTTCATTAACTCCCTTTATTTGACTTTCTTACCCAAACAATTTCCCTCCAAAACATCTCAACCACATGCAGAATGTGCTCAATCCTCACCCATTAGCATTGAGACAAGTGTCCCAATCTCATGGGCTCTCTTTTAGTCCGACATTCCTCCTATCTCTCCATTTTTCAATCTTTGAACCTATAAAAAGAAGCCATTTCTACTTGAAATCCATCCACAATCTTATGCATTTACACTATAGGTACATTCATCTTGCACTTGATCACTTATCTTTGCTTGTTCATCATTTTGGAAGTTTATCAAGGGGGTGGGAAAGGGACTTTTCACATCAAAGGAGTACCACTCCCACTATGAGATAGGTTTTGTACATGCTTCATATGCTTTGAATTAGTTTCTTTGGTCTTTTATTGTTTTGTTTGCCCTATCAAGTATGTTGAAATATCTCATAGGAATACTTGGTTTACTTTGTTTAATTTGACTTCTATGATAATGTTTGTCAAGGTTTAACATTATGTAGATTTAGTGTTTACAGTACCATTTGGGTATTTTCTAGTTGGGGGTAACCAATTCATTTTTCGTGCTGTTTTACTTGTTGCTGCTGGTATTTGTGTAGGCCATGCAACTTTAGATGGACAAATTGAAGTATTTATGAGCTATACCATTTCTATGGAGGTTGTAGTAGTTATGGATGAGGGGTGGGATGTTTGGAAGTGAAAAGCCTCATTTTCAGTGTTGATTTGTTATAGTTTGGAGGTGCCTAGTGTCATGCCCCCGTAAATGTAATACTAAATCTTGGTCGACTAGTATAATTAAATTAATTAAATTAATAAAATCAACTTAAATTTGTCATAGGAAGCCGACTTTACTCATGATGTTTATATATATAAACAAGCATAAGACAAATCAGTGGGGAAAAGGATAGCACTGTGATCAGTATTAGATAAAAGACATATCCATTAATATTAGAAAGAGTAGTGACTATTATCGTTTGTAGGTGCAGCGATTTATATATAAGAAAATGCAACGATTTAAGGCAGGCGTCTTTCATAAAGGCATCGATTGGAATGCAGTGATTAAGTGTGAAGGTGACATTTAAAATAAGTAAACAAAGGCGGTTCTAGAGATTAGTTAAGGATAGTGATCTCCCTCAAAGAAGATTAGTTATAAACTTAAGGGATAATATTAATAAGTATTAAATTATTAATTATCCCCTAAACGGTAGTCATTAACAGAGGGACATACCTCTGGACGAATACATAACATGAAGCGGGGGTGTCTTAGCTATTTATAGATATAATAATTGAGGCCTATACCAAGGGGCATCGAATCATCAACAAAGGAGAATATTATCTAAATATTAAGCATCGAATGAAAGGAAATAGAAATCTGTACCTTCTAAATTAGAAATAATTAATTGTTTGGCATATGTGTAGCAGTCTGGTTTTTTGATTTTTATGGTATGAATTCTGATTTATAAATATTTAGTCGCAGTATAGTTTAGTACAAATAATTTTAATTGTTTATTAGATATTTGAAATTCTAATGATACATTGCTGTTATGACTATTTACATATATCAGTGTATAATAAGTATGATTGAATTAATGTTTTTTCCACAGTTTATTGGTTATATGTCTTGAATGTTTTCAGCCATGGTTGAGGAGGTGAGGGATTGCAAGAGGGGTATGGTGATTGGGCACTCTCCTAGGTACGCCACCTCAAGGTGGGGACCAAATGAGCCCCATGAGGCCAAGGGGGTACATAGGGTACTACCCTTGGGCTTAGGAGAGATGGGCTTCCGAGGCACCTTGTTGTAACTTCACCCCTCCAGCATGGTGAATCGACACAAGAAGTCAAATCATAGGGAGAGGGAAATTGATGGCAAGATGGGGGGATAACAGGATACCTCACTGAGTACACCACCTCATATGGATGGCACGGGCCACATGAGGACAAGAAGGATTGTATATCCACTCGTGGGCCTAGGGCAGAGGATCCAAAGACACCCTATTGAAGTCACCTTATCCTATGCTCTCCTATGGTTGAGCTTCTCAAACAAATTTAAAACACCTTATGATCCATTTTATATTTCTGATGAGAATTTGATGATGCTTAATTAAGATAGTCAATTTATCAAATTTTTGGGTGTAAATGGTTTCTAGCCTGTTTGCAGGGCTTCAATCAGATAAAGGTAATCCTTACCCAGCTTGTTCATTTGAAAATCGAGATTTAGGGCTAAATTAGGGCACTTACAAATCGGGGACATTACACCTAGGGGTTGTTATTTGTTGCCAAATGTTTTGTAGGAGAACTTGCTGGTCATTCAAGGCCATACATGAAATAAACATTTAAGTATAAGTAACAATTACAATGAACATTTACTTCTTTATACTTTAAGTTATATTTCATGTATAGAGTTTCAAGATGTTTGAGATGGGTTTTGGATCTTTAGGAGTTACAATGCAAATTCTAGTTTTTGGAGGATCTCATAATTTTTTAGTGTCAGTGAAATTCAGTAATCAACAGTTTTCAGTGTGCTCTCAATGTGTGTTCAATTCTGATTTGAAAGTTTATCAATAGAACCAAGTGATATCAAACTTGCAATCATTCTAAAGTCTTCTATCTAAGGTATACCTTTGTTGGGTACTTGAGTATTTTGTCATCTTTGTTATTTGGGTCATTTTGTGTTGTTGTAGTAGTTAAGATTTGTGATCAGAAATTTTTTCTTTAGCATAAATCAGCAAGATAATGTTCTCTAGTGATGATTTTGTAATGCATTGATATATTGTAGTAACCTGGATGGTATTGCCGCCAGTGGTTTCATCCTTGCTCTTAATGTATTTTCACACCCCACTGAATAAGTGGAAATGCTATATATGCTCACCCCACCAAATAAGTGGAAGTAGTGTAATTTGTTTACTCCATTGAACAAGTGGAAGTTTTGCATTTGCTCACCCCACTGAATAAGTGGAAATTCTTGTGCTTTGTAATTGCACTCCGTTGAATAAGCGTGAAGTGTCATTAATCATTGTAATTGCATACTCCATTGGATAAGCGTTGAAGTGTTTTTCTTTTCTGTTATTGCATAGCACACTCCATTGAGGAAGTGAGATTGGTCGGCTTGCCGCCTAGTGTGTTTCCTTCTAAGTTGTTGCATACTAGATAGTTGTGTGGTCCTATACACTGAATGCTTTCACCTTGCCCATCTTGGGAACTAGGTGATCAAAAAGTGATAAGGACATTGCATTACAACTTAATTTTAGTTGAATATTTTCAAAAAAATTAGGGTCATTATTACACACATACCTTTGCAAATGGGTCACTGTTTTTTCCAATGCCAGGATGACCCAATACTTTGGAGGTATGTGCCTTCCTCATAAGTAGAAGACTTTGTGACATTGACACACACAACTTGCCTAGCCTATAGAGTAATCTCTTCTAGAGGTAGAAGTCATCCCCCTTTTTTGTAATTCTTTGTACTTGGAGCTGTGTCATATCCCCGAAATTGTGACAGTTTAATTAACCATCTGATTTTGATACCGTTATGATTATAATTGTCAGAAGACAATACTATAATTATAATTGTTATTCTATATATATCGTAATCCCCAAAATATAAATCTAGATATTATAATCATTGTAATAATATGAAATAAATAAATTATAAATAACGTTATAAAGATTAAAATAAGATTATGATCATTATAACATAATAATTATTAAAGTATATAAAAATAAATAAAAACTTAGGCATAAATTAATATCATAATGGTGGAATATAAAATCATAAATATTAAGCAATTATCATTATAACAATTCTAAGGTAAAATTACACAAGACTTTACAACGAACGACTATATTCTATGGCTATTGATTTTTGCCTACGCCAACACATGGTATAGCGATTTATTGAAGAGAGATCTGATAACAAGCCGACGACCCTCATATGGCAGTGCAAATGAATGGAGTCTTGAACCACCACCACCCATGGGTTTCTTTGACTGCAGACGATATGCCAAGTAAACATCGCGCCACTCCATTGAGCGAATATTCCTACTCTATGCTTTGTTGTATAGGGAAGGTAATATTCAGGCTTCGCCTTATTGTCGTTTCTGTGAAGAATTGTGGAGGACGACATCCATATCTCCAATTGATATCCAATAACAATAGTGATAACCACAACCAGGATTAAATAATTCTTTCTTCGGAGGGCAGGGATTGGGAAGATTATGAAAGGAGCCAAGTGATGATGCAATCAAGGTAAAATTAAGTTAATAAAACATTGATTATCCATTAGACGCGTAAGGGAAACAATATTAACTAATAGACGTGTCTTTTGACAAACACTTACCACAAAGAAACATGTCCCATAGCCCACCGCGGGTATAAAGAGAAGTAAAGTCAAGAGCCATAGATCATCGAAGAATTTGGGAGACACATACTCTTGTAATAGGCAGGCCACTAAATTTGAGAACTGGGTCGATACCAGCCCCCGAAAGGAACTAGAGCTTATCATTA
>VDFB02299277.1:0-21421 GCA_007258455.2 Sequoia sempervirens
AATTTTTATAATAATTTTTTTTTAATTTTAAAATAAAAGATTTCCCTCTCTGTCTAGTAATTTCGAGAACACAAAATTTTTGACAGATTTTTTTTTAAATTTCTTTTTTTAATAGAAAATCCTCGAGCATCAAAATTCATATATATAACATATATGTGTATATATATATATTACAGAATATATATGTATATATACATAAAAATTTCCATTTTATAGTTAATTTGGGCAAATTTTCTATAGAAAAACTACAGTAGAAGAATTTTTTAATCACAATTTCATGATTTCAAATTATGGAAATTCCTAAATCCAAATAGAGAGGTTTCAAGATTTTCTTTTGTTTCCTTTCCATTTTTCAATTCTTAAAACTTGAGAATTTCTTTTGTAAGAGTTTGTTTTTCCACAAGAATCTAATTTTTTTTTCCATGATTTCAACAGAGGTTTTCAAGATTTTCAAAGCAAGTTTTACAACCTCTTTAAAATTAAAATCAAAGCATCTAAACAAAATAAAACCATTAAAGGAACCTGTTTTGAAGCTTGAAGAAGAAGAGGGTTGAAGTTGAGCTTCCCTGCAAAATTCCAATTTTCCAGAAACTCTTCCAAAATCTTCACTCCAAATCCAAAAAAAAAAATCAAAACAAGAAAAACCTTCTTTCCTTTCACAACAAATTTTCTCCAAGAATAAAAATATCTCCCATATCTTTTCCCCAATTTTAGTCAATATTTTCAAAAATATCTCTCAACCACCATAGTTATTTCCCTCTATGCATTTTTGAGATATTTTGTTTTTAAAAAAAAAAATTAAAACCAAAATATCTTTTCCAATAGAGATTTAAAACTTTTTTAAAAATTTCATTTCAAAAGAATTTAAAACTTTTAATTCCATGCATTTTTTTTTAAATACAATTTTAAAACTAGAAGCTTAATAAATTTAATTAACTAATCTATTTACCCAACCAAATACATCTAGTTAATTAATTTATTTACTTAATTTAATAAATTTAACCACTAGAATTAAATTACTTTACCACATAAATTAAATTAAATTAATTAAATTAAATTTAAAACTTTTAACCATTTTAATCTAAAATACATAAATAATCACTACTACCATTTACACATTAATTTCCACTGATAATAAATGATCAAAACATCAAAGACGACATGACTCAACAACATATCAGACACAAACTGATGACACACTATGATAGGGTTGTGGTTTGACAAGGAAACTCCGTTACTATCTCCCAATCCATGATACCGTTGGATATGGACACGCTCAAACCTGTGAAACCAGGTGGAGACAATGTCTCATACCTGCAATCCTGTAATCAAAACTAATGTCGTACATGGATAATCATAACAGTCACACTGTGAAGAGAGATCACAGAATCACAGGGCACTCATATGCGAGTGCATCTATCACTACATTACCCTTTGTACACATATTTGACTGTTAAAAAAAATTAATAATAAATAAGATTTCATATATTTTATTTTTGCTAATAATCATGAGCATTCTTGTTAACAAACATGATTTCAGCATCATCAATTTATTAAAACATCCACTCGATCTAAACTTCTAATCAAAAACTTGAAGGGTTCCCAAGTCTGTTTAAATTTCATACAAAAAATTAACAATTGGACTTAGGGGCACTACATCCTTCGTGTTATGTGCACTTGTACATATGTGTTATTATTGAAAACATGTTTAGCTAAAGTATCCTCTTTCCTTGTCCTATGTGTGATTCTTGGGTGATGAGAAGTAGCGGCACAACATAGTCTTGAGTATCATCTCTCCTTGCACTATGTGCAATTCCTAGGTGATGAGAAAGAGAATTATACAAGCTTTTTATTTTTCTTTTTAGTAGGGTGTGCCTACCTACAAAGTTATACCGCATGAACAACCCCCAGCATATATGCCTCCAATATGCTATATAAAAGGGTTGAAACTGAAATGTGAGCTCAACATGGTTCTTTGTGTAGGGCATGGGCCTAGTAGCCCCAGGTGGTTCTGGTTGCGGGTTAGAGATTTTGATCTCCCATTGTTGTCTATGCCCTAGTGGTTTTCAAAGTTCCTCCACTATGAACTATTTTTTTAGAATCATAAGACTTTTTTGGCCATTTTCTATTGTGGTGCATCATGATAGCATCATCGTGAGAAGTTACTTACCATGTCTAGTTCTTGGTTGAGGTGGCATAGTTCCTTGCTTGTATTTACTCCTTTCAAGGAGAGAGGTGTTAAGGTTGTACATGACCTTGCCATAATCTATATTCACCCACTCCTTTTTCTCAGATTTAAAATCACTCAAAAGGGTGAGGTAATCCCACATTAGTAGATAACTCTATTACTACTAGCTATATTGTGCTTGTTTGTGAAAAAATTCCCAATGATTTTTGTGGAAGAAAACTTGGAAAATTATTACCTACCAAAAAGTCAAAGAGTTAAAATAGCCAAAATTTGTCTTCAAAGTGTTTTCTATGTTTTATGATTAAATCTAGAAATTTCCAAAATAGAAAACCATCTAGAAAACATCAATTTGAGACAAAAAAACTAGAACACCATAATTTTCAATTATAACACATCTATAATAAGCCCTAGGAAGCTAGAGGCTCACATTTTATTGTGCGCTACAATTGACCATTTTTGTACCACAATGTTTTAGTTCTACATCACATGGATGTGGTGTGAAACACCACATCTATTAGTTTTCAAAAATTTTGGGAAATATCTATGGATCCAACTTTGATTTTACTTTTAGATAGTGACTATATATTCATATCTAAGACTTGTTTAGTTTAGTCGATCTATTCATTACATCTCACCATTTTCCTTAGCTTACATCTCCTATTTTTCACTTTCCATCTTAGCTCATTTCATCATCATGTTTGAGTCCTTGAGGTTATAAGGCTTATCACACTATTGATTAGACCATCATCCCATATTTATCTATCTTCATCTTGTCATATTTTATCTCTCTTATCCTTTGGTTAAGCCTACAAATCATGTGTCTAGTTTAAGTTCACCTTTTATCCAATCATCATCATCATATTAGTTTGTATCCTCTTGAGGTCTTTCCATTTAGGATTGTTACCTTGGTTCATCATAGTTTTCCTAGCATCCCTCTTTAAGGTTCAAAGTTGCATACCCAAATCCCCTTAGCATAGTCATAGTCTCATTACCACTTTACATACCAAGCATAGTCATAATGGCATTATCATCTTGCATCCTTATATCCAAAAAATACCAAAAACAATAAGATAAGTGTCATTATAATTTTGCATTCTCGTCCTTATTTTGCATCTTCGTCCTTAATTGCATAATTCCAAAAGTCTCAAAACCTAAAAGCCACATGTATTATATGGTCTTCACTAGGTCACAAAGGAAAAAGAAAAGATATGGGTTCCTCATATGACCCCAACTTTAATCCTACTAGAACCATGAAAGTTCGAGTCATCTTCAAACCAACCTCAAACATTGTACGCCAAAATTCCAAATCCATTTACCAATCTTACGTTGCATGAGGTTGAACAAGGTCTAACCCCCAAATAAATTGAAAAGGATTCCCAAGATCTTAAGGTAGTGCATAGATCATAGAGGAGCTTGTCAAAGAAGATCCTGATAGATACTTTATAGCACTTGCTCAAAATGGTTTTATAGTGTAGAAAAATGATGTCCTTTACATTTTCAAACTTAATTTGGAAATGATTAACATTAAAATAAGCCTAATGTTTCCTTGATCTAGTGTTGTAATGCATTTTACACATTCACATTAGGTTCATGGCCCTTTCAAGCTAAATAGACCTATTTTTTCCTTAAGTTAGTGTTGTAAAGTGTATTTATTTACACCTTCACATTTAGTTTTAGGCCATCTTGTGTTTATGAACTTCATATCATCATTAATAGGCCCTCAGACCCTTTATTATACATCTTGAGGCCTATTTCAACTAAGATCCTGACATAACCAATAAATACACTTAATATATTAATCCCCTGACATTTTCTATACCCAAAAAATGCCTGGTGAGACCCATATGCCACCTTGAGTGTATGAGTCCCACCCAAATGGGACCTATATACCACCTTCAGTGTATGAGTCCCATTTGGCCCCTTTTTTTGGTTTTGAGTGGGAAATCAGGGTTTTGAATTTAAATTTCATGAATGTCATCATTTGGGATCTAATAAATAGTAAATTAGATGAAGTGCTTATATAAACAAGTTTTCAAATAATTATTTCACCTAAGAAATTATAACATCAAATAAGAAATCATGAATCAAGTATCCTAAGACCTCACAAGAGCATCATAGAGTACTCAAGAGCATTTCTAAGGCACTTAAGGCTAGATTTCTCCATCATTTGTTGCAGAAATTCAAGATCCATCATCATGTCCAAGGTGTAATGCATCAAGCATGTTATTGAGCTAGTGTTGTGATGTAGCATTGAAGATTTTTTTGTAAGGATTTCTTAATATCTAATTCAAGATCAAGATCTACATTCTTCATGGCCACTTCATGTTGGATTCTAGACCTACATTGCAAGACATCATTCAAGGTATCATTTTTCATGATTCATATTTCATGTTTCATTATTTCATCACAAGGTTTAATTTCCTAAATAGGGTTTGACCTAGGAAAACCCATATTCCCTAACAAACAACAATTTTCTCTCTCTCTCTCTCTCTCTCTCTCTCTCTCTCTACATGTGTGATTGTAGATGTAGGTGCTTTAATACTTGAAGATCCTTTGAAGACAAAGTTCCAAGATTGAAGAAAAGTTGTCAAAGTTGTCATCTTGTTTTCAAGATCACAAAAAGTCACCTACTGGCTACAAATCATATTTTCTAACTTAGATATTTGATAGAAATTTTTTTATTGGAGATCAATATAGAATACCAAAGTTTTAGCCAAACTATAATTCTGGTACTTAATCACCACCTTGTGTGTATGAGTCCTAGTAGTTCCTTTTTCCATATTTCAAGAGATTCAAATTAGTTGCTGACAAATTCCAGTTTTTGGCACAAACCCTAGTCTAGGACTAAATCACCCAAACTAGTGTATGCTCATCCTAGTGAGCATCAAACAATAGGATTTTAGGGTTTTGTATCTTGTTTTGATCGCATCTTTCTTCCAGGTAGCTTTATGTTCATTCTCAATTTTTCATTTTGTGTTTTAGTTTCATACTCTATGTCATATAGTTATGTTTTCACATTACATTCATTTATTTTCTTTCCAATCCATTGTTGGTGAACCCCTTTTAGCCTTTAATCACACCCTAGGACACCTTATTGCATATCTCTTTCCCCCATTCCATCCCTTGATTTAGATCTCTAAGGTATCCTTGAATGAAACTTGTAAGAAAATTGGTTGTCCTTTGTCCTAAAATATAGGACGACAAATTTTGATGTTTCATTTTGGTGAACCTAGCCTTTAGAACACCTTATTTTTTGATTTGGAAGGCATCATAGTCCTATATCTATCTTACATTAACTTTTCCTTAGGTCTTGCATTAGTTAATTTGCATCTAGGGTTTCAAAATCTTGCATTAGTGAAAGTGCATATAGGTTTCATTTTTTCATCTTAGATCAATTTCACTGAAATTTTGTAATTAAAAATAGTAAAGTCAATATAAAAGTTATAAAACTTAGAAACAACCAAAAATTTGTCAAAATTGGTGCAAAAATATAGAACTCATATGCCCCTTTGTTCAATTTAGTCTGAGTATAAGTTGTTTTTCCTACTTTATGGGAATTATGTGTTGTTCATTTTTCAATATTTGAACCTTCCTAAAAAATCAAAATTACCTTTTAGGAGATAGGGTCGGGGTTCTTATTTCCTAGTTTCACTTAAGGAAACCCTAGAGATCTCAATCCAAGGATAGTATGAGAGAAAGAGATCTACAATAGGGTGACGTAGGGTATCATTATTGACTAAAGAGGGGTTCACCACAAAGCTAGGGCTTGGAAAGACTAGTAACATGCAAGATCTAATGAAAAAACCTAGTAATGTGTAAAACTTCAATGAATGGCCTAGAAATGGATGTAAAATAGAAGAAAAAACTAGGAACTTAGTAAAGGTGCACCTAGAAACTTGAATATACTAAAAAAAATCTTTGAAATCCTAAAATATAATGATTTTAGGGAACACTAGAACTCATACACCAAGCTAGGCATATCAGTTAGAGTCTATGGTTTTTAAGTTGAAATATGAATCTAATAGTGTTGACCCAAGATCTTTAGAAATATGGAAAAAAAATTGTATTGGGACTCATATGCCACTTGTGAAATATCAGTCCCATCCCACTTTTTTGGAAAATCAAAGTCCAGTGTATATTCTCCAATCTTTTCTTTTTCTTCCCAATTTTTTTTGGATCTAAAACTTTAAAAAAAATTGCAAAAAAAGAATATAGTTTTGATTTGTTTATGGGGGGTTTTCCTTGGTCAAACCCTTAGTTTGGTAATCAAACCTTGATAGAAAAAATGGATCATCAAAGTAAATGTGCATAGAAATCCTAATCTTAAGTGTCTCTAAGATTAGGAAATCTAAAATCTAATGTAACCCTAATCTAATATGCTAGAATGAGATGCATGAATGAAACATGAAGATGAATGACTCACTTTGGGAGATGTCTAATTACCCTAATGAGCCATGATGAATGCATGCAACTTCCTTAGTCTAAAAGTAGAGTGATAATGGAGGATGGAATCACTTAGGAAACAAGTCATTAGGCTTGGCTTGATGGCTAGTTGCATCTTCGTAACCTAGAATCCACCATGATTCAACATAGGCAACCGTGATCAATTCTTGACAATGCTAGATCTTGAATAAAAGTGTTCTTGAACTGCAAAAAATCTATAATTCTGCTCCAAGACTTCAACTTTGATTTCTACTTTCTCTTGAATTCTCTTGTGAAATAATACTTGAATGTTTATGAATTCCTAGATCTTGATTTTCTTTCTCTAGATGAAAATAATGACTTAGAATCTTGTTTATATAGGAATTACACCTAATTTACCATTTATTACATCTCAAAAGCTGACATCAACCAAATTTTTGAATTAAAAACTTGAATTTACTACTCAAACCCTAAAAATGGGCCACACGTGACTTATACACCACTTGTGGAGTATGGTCCCACCTAGGGGGACTCATATGCCCAAGGTGGTGTATGAGTCCCACCCTAGATATTCAAGGTGGTCCAATGATGGGTTGTTAGAAAAATTAATGCTTTTGTCAATTTTGTTAGGATTTTAGTTGAAATAAGCTTGAGATCCAAAATAAAGGGTCCTAGGGGCCTATTAATGATGATTTAAAGGGTATTTAATGAAGAGGTACCAAAGTAGGTCTAAATTAAGCAAGAAATTGTACTATCTCCAAGAAGGGAGTACATTTTTTGTTGTTACACTTCTAAAAACCCTAAGACTTATATGCCCTTGTGGGTGAGTTAGTCCCAGATCAGACCTGAAACTTCCATTTATAGCATTAACATCATTTATGTTTTTCTATTTGTTGTTGTTAGCTATCTGTTTCAATTTTATGAGTTTCTATTTCATTCACTTCATTAGATCTAGGTTAATCTAGTTCACTGATTGCATTGTTTAAATTTAAAATGGCACTTACAATATTTCATTTTTAGACTATTCCATAGCATAATGAGTCAATTATCACTTTCTAAATCTAAAAAGTGCATTCTCTCTTTGCATGGTTGATCTATCATTGTTGCATTTCAAATTTTGTAAGACAACAATTGCACCATGTTTTCATTGAAAAATTCTATAATTATCATACTTCATGTTCTATTTTCAGATCTTGTTGAGTACTATAAGAAATTATTGTTGTGTTCATATGAGTATGAAGTCCTCTACCCTCTCTTTTTTTTCTTCATTGATCCTTGTCCTAGTCCCCCTTCTATGATTAAGATTAGTCTAGTGAAATAGAATACAACCTTGGGTAATCATAACAATCATATTCATTCTCCTTTTAATATCTCTCCTAGTTGTGAAGAAGAGATTTTAGTGTTAGAAGAAACAATCGATAAGAGTTTTGAGAACCCTAGTTGTTTCTCTCCTCTTACCTCTCCTATTAGGCAAGACATTACTAAACAAGAGGACATAATAATAGGTAATCATGACAATCACATAACACAAAAAGAGACCATTGAAACATGCCTACATAGCACACCAACTAGTCTACATTCATCTCTCATCATCTTCCCCTGTTGTGATAATGTTGTAAATGATGAGGATATGTTGAGTGTTAGATAATCAAATCTTTAAGATCTATGACAACCCTCTTTATGTTTCTCCCTCTACCTATCCTCTTTTGGAAGAAATTATGGGACAAAGGAATGAAATTATGGACAATCATGAAAATCACATATTTTCTCCTAGTATCTCTCCTAGTTCTAAAAAAGATACTTTGATGTTAGAAAATACAATCAATGAAAGTTATGAGAATCTTATGTGTATCTCTTCCCCTAGGGAAAAAATATTGAATAATACAATGACACCATTGATAAATGATAAAATATAACCATTGATAACTTCCTTACTTGTGATGAAGTCATTTTAGAAGAACCAATCTCTGAATTTTATGAACATCTAGTTTGAAATTCTCCTAAAAATTCTCCTACTAGGGAAGATATCATGGTGGGGGAAAATGAGAACATTGTGAATTCCTTAGATAATGGTGAAAAGATGACACTAGACTCCCCTTCATTAGAAAGACATCAAACTAAAAATACTAAGGTTATGAACACACAAGTTTCCATTAGATCCCCCTTGATTATTGGGCCTCCTAAATACCCTATGGGACATCCTAAGAATCCTCTAATTCTTTACCCACCTTTGTACAACAACCACAAACTGAAAACAAACTTGTTTTCATCCTTCAACCACGTAAGAATATTTTTTTGTAACAACCGAGTTATAATACTATTTCTCATACATATAACACTAGAAAAAATCTTCAACCAATACATATACCTTCAACATCCCTCGCATTACCTCAACCTATCTTACCTAGTTCTCCTCATTTTCCTTCATAAAGTGGAAAAGAGTATGATCTTATTGAACAACTTAAGAATGCTCTCGCTAAGATATCATTGTGGGACCTTATTCAAGCCTCCCCTAATTATTGCAACATGATTCAAAGTTCCTTGCAACAAGTTGTGGTGCTCTCTAGTGAAAACCTGAATGACATAGCAGCCATGATTCAAGGAATAAATGTTGATATTGTTTTGCACCAAAGTGAGCTCCCTCCTTTGGAAGTGCAAAAACAAAATGAGGCTTTCATGGTAATAGTTCAATTTATAATACAACAAGCATAAAGAGAACCCTTTTCGACAATGGCTTCACTCTTAATGTGTGTAGTGTAAATTATTTGGATCGGCTAGGTGTGGATAAAACAAAAATTCAACCCGTCTCTTTATCTATTGGTGGGTTTGATAATGTGGGAAAATAAAAACTTGGTGTGATCACTTTTCCTATTACAACTAGAAAGGCCACATTAGAAACACCAACCCATGTTTTCCTCATGATCTTTCATATAATATTATTTTAGGAAGATAATTTATTCATGAAATGTGGGGGTGTCTTCTACTCTTTATCGTTTAATGAAGTATGTTTACAAAAAAAATGTGTACATACTCGAATTTGAACATGAACCAAAAATTTGTTTAAAAATTGAGAAAAATAAGGAAAATCCTTTGAATACATTGACACCAACTACACAATTAGAACCTGTACAATAGAAAGACAAAGAAAAACACATTAAGGAAGTTGGAAAGCTATTAAAAGATGACTAGGGTTCCTTGGATTTCACAACATTCATGGGAGAATACAAGATCACAACAAAAGATTTTAAAAAAGGAAAAGAGAACGTGGTAATGTCAACATGAAATTTGGAAGACCCTTCGAAAGCATCCATCTCAAACACTTTAGAAGAAGAGGAAAATTATACAACAAACTTTGGCAAAACTAACTATGAACAACCACTAAATCCAAAAGAAATGAAAAAGATTTATGGAAAAGGTTATGAACTCATGAAACAACCTGGATATAGTGGAAAAGGATGTGGTGCTAGAGAACAAGGTATTCATATCCCTATAGAGCCTAACATGCAATAAATTACTTTAATGGTCTTGGTTATTGTCCTTGAACGAAACAAACAAGCATTCATTTAATTTCATCACTATTATAAAATACTCCTCGAAGAAAACTCTAACAATAGTGCATCTTGAATTGATAGACACTAGTGGTCTTTGTTTTGGTCCTTTGAAATAAATGAAGTAAATAGATAAATCTTCGCTTAATATCAATGTCATCAAACAAAACACTAACAATTGGAGTTCATTAGATTTTGCACCCTCCTTTCAAGGAGAAAAAAATCTTGCAATCTAAAGAGTCTTGTGTAAGTATGACATCTTGTACTAAGAAAGAGATATCTTTGTGGCAAAACAAAAGAACATCTTTTATTGATCAATATAATATCTTGTCGAGACTCCTCAAAGATCATTTCATATCTCTCCCTCTAAGAACATGAAAGAAATTATACTACAAGAGCTCATTTTGTGCATATCATAGAATTCATGGACATGGATGTAAGGGTTTGAGTAACAAAATTCAACATCTTAAGGAATGTGGTGCTCTTCCTTATGTTGAGGCACCTAATTCCTCTAATTGATACTAAGTTTCACTCTAGCATGTTTCTGATCAATCGCCTCAACTCATCCTTCTCTTGCACTAAGTGGGGGAAAGGGGTTAGGTAGCCTTGTCCTCATATGGAACTTTTTGTTGTCTCTTTTGGAAAATTTGTCTGCCTTCCATGTATATATAAGAGAAAGATTGGGATGTGGATGGCATGCCTTTATTTGGCTTGCATGTGATGTACTGAGTTATGTTTAGTATTGCATTTCAAGGGAAACCCCTTATCCATGATGTAGTCTCATTCAAAAACATATGACTTGGCATAGGGCTTTCCAAATAACCTCTCATTTCTTCTCCTACTTTAAAGAAATTTCTCACAACAATGGTGTTAGAAACTACTTTAAAGTGGGGGCATACATCGACACTCATCTTTCATTATGCAATTTTCTTTATTCTTGTGATGTGTCCTTTTATTGGTGGTTCCATTAGGTTTGATTTCTTTTAAGAGCATCAGATTTTTTTTGACTTTTCCTCTCTTGGAGACATTAAACACAAAGTTCTATAAGAAGAGACTTTACATGAACTAAGAAAAATCCCTTTGAACATACCTTACACTATTTTTCATTTGCAATAAGTATTATATGGCCACCTTGTATAACACACTTTAATTTCCTATTTATCCATCTTGTTTGTTCATGAGTTTCAAGCAAACAAAGCTTTATTTGCCTCATGGAGCTCGAACTTCATTATTGAGTGGCGCCTTGTCAAATTTATCAAGAGGTATAAGTCTAGTATGGTTGTACATATGAGAGCCAAAATTAGGCATGAATTTCCCATAGCCACTTGCTTGTCTATGTGATCATATATTGGTCATGCATGTATGTGTCTCACTGGGGGCTCACCTAGTGGATGGCCTGAGGCTCCACTAGCCCTTGTAAGTGTATGCTTAATTTGCATAGTGGACATCGTCTTCCACTTTTAAGCCACCCATTTTTGGATAATCACCCAATGGACATCCTAAAGTTTCATTGCTTCAAATTGAGTGTGCATTTTTATAAAAATAGCTTAGATCTAATCCATATCATGTGGGACAAACGGTCAAGGCTTAATCCACCTCTTTTTATTTTTTCTTATCGTACACCTTTTGTGTGTCCTTTGTGCTTATGTTGGTTTGACATAGGATCTTGGATTTTGGGGGCTTGACCACCCCCTTGATCTTTGTCATCATTGACCATCCACATTGGTACACATGGACCCCTCTTGAATGTCTATTTTAGTGTGAGTTTCAAGCAAGTTCCTCCTCTCACTAAAGTGAGGGCTAAATGTAGTGTAGAAAATTGTCATCCTTTACATTTTCACACTTAATTTGAGAATTATTAACATTAAAATGAACCTAATGTTGCCTTGATCTAGTTTTGTAATGCATTTTACATATTCAAATTAGGATTAGGTCCCTTTTAAGATAAATAGACCTAATTTTTCCTTAATTTAGCATTGTAAAGTGTATTTATTTACACCTTCACATTAATTTTTGGGCCCTCTTGCATTTATGACCTCCATATCATCATTAATAATCCCCTAATACCATTTATTATGTATCTTGAGGATTATTCAACTGAGATCCTGACATAACCACAAATACACTTAATATCTTAACCCCCTAACATTGCCTTTACCCAAAAAAGCCTAGTGGGACCCATATACCACCTTGGGCATATAGGTCCCACCAAGATGGGACCTATATGCCATCTTGGGTGTTTGAGTCCCATTTGGCCCCTTTTTTAGGGTTTTGAGCAAGAAATCAAGGTTATAAATTCAAATTTCATGAATGTCAGCATTTGGAATCTAATAAATAGTATATTCTAAAGATGAAGTGTCTATATAAACAAGGTTTCAAATCATTATTTCACCTAAGAAATGACAATATCAAGTAAGCAATCAAGAATCATGTATCCTAAGACTTCACAAGAGCATCATAGAGTATTCAAGAGCATTTCTAAGGCATTCAAGGTTAGATTTCTCCATCATTTATTGTAGAAATGCAAGATCCATCATCATGTCCAAGGCATAATGCATAAAGCATGTTGTTGAACTAGTGTTTTGATGTATATCGAAGATCCATTTGCAAGCATTGTTTGATATCCAATTCAAGATCAAGATATACATTCTTCATGGCCACTTCATGTTAGAATATAGACCTACACTGCAAGAGATAATTCAAGGTATCATTGTTCATGATTCATATTTCATGTTTCATTGTTCCATCATAAGGTTCAATTACCTAAATGGGGTTTGACCTAGGAAAACCCCTATTTCCTAGCAAACATGTTTTTCTTTCTCTACATGTGTGATTGCAAATGTATGTGTTTTGAGACTTGAAGACCCTTTGAAGACAAAATTACAAGATTGGAGAAATTTTTTCAAAGTTGTCACCTTAAATTTACAAGATCACAAATAGTCACCTTCAGGTTGCAAATAAGGGTTTTTAACTTGAAGATTTGACAAAAAGGAAGCTATAGGAGATCACCAAAGAATACTAGAATTTCAGCCAAACCCTGATATTGGGACTAAATCGCCACCTTGGGAATATGAGTTTTATTACAACCATTTTCTAGATTTCAAAAGATTCAAATTAGTTACTAACAAATTCTAGTTTTGGCACAAAAACCCTAGTCTGGGTCTCAATCATTACAATTGGCATATGAGTCCTAGTGAGCATCATACAATAGGATTTCAGGGTTTTGGAGCTTGTTTTGATCACATCTTTCTTCTAGGTACCTTTCTGTTCAATCTCAGTTTGTCATTATGTGTTTCAATTTCATACTCTATGTCATATAGTTAAGTTTTCACATTGCATTCATTTATTATCTTTCCAAGCCCTTGCTTGGTGGTGAACCCCTCTTAGCCTTTAATCACACCTTATGACAACTTATTTCAAATATATGTCCCCCATTCCATCCCTTGATTGAGATTTATAAGGTATCCTTGAATGAAGCTTGTAAGAGAATTGGTTGTCCTATCTAAAATATAGGACAACAATTTTTGATGTTTCAATTAGATAGTAAAATATAAACCCTACAAATGTAGAGAAAAATTAAACATGAGAGTTGAAGTATATAAGAAATATGAAACATAAATGCAAAAGATGAAAGCATTGTAAAAGCATTAAAAATAAAATGACAAAAGAAAATAAAGGTTGTCATTAATTGATTAATCAAGGAAACCCTTGATGGCATGAACACACTAGAAAGTACACATTGAAACACAAACATAAAACCAAAATGAATGCACAGAAAAACTTGATGTCACTCAACAATGGCACTTGAATCACCATACCTTGAGCAATAAACACACACAATTAAAATTAATCAAAATGGCATGTTGTTACAAATAAAAATCAAGAAATAAATGGAAAAAGTCATCATTAATGTAGAGTTAAACGGGTATGTCATAATGGCATCATATACCAAGGCTTGAGGTTTGAGAGTTTTCCTTAATATCATTCCTAAAAGATAAAATTTGGTAATAAATTGATAGGTTGATATTTTAGCTTCAAATATGTTTTTATAAGATTATATTTTATTGGCATGCTAAGATGACAAACTTCAAAAGTATGAGAAGGGGAAAAATACCCAAAATAAAATGAAAGTGGAAAAAAAAAAAATGAAACCAAAGGGAAAGCAATAGATAAGTCAAAAATTAAAAAGAAGGGAATTCCTATTTTGTTAAAGAAAAATAGGATATTTGTGTGTAGGATAGAAAGAAAAAACCTTAAATAGATTTATCATTATTTTAGATAAATACTAGTGTACAACATTTTAGTTTTTTGATAGTCGATGCGTCAAAATACCAACCAACCATATCATATTCAATTGGTCTAAATTAATGATTATGTTGAATTTTAAGAAAAATACTATTCATTGCATTTTTTTATTTGATAATTTCTTTTGGACTACTAAAGACAAGAAAATAATAAGAATGGTCTATGACTTTACAAAACAACATATTCTATGCGATATTGAAGAGATACTTTAATTTCTATGCTTTCTACTAATTTTACTTTTGATGTACATTTTCCATGTAAATCACATTAGGATAGGGTGGATAAAATGTGATGTTAAAAGTCACATGTCTATTCCATTGTGGTTTTTTGTTAGCAATGATGATTTAGTAGTATAGGTAACCAATCAAATAGTATTTAAGTTCCAAATTGAATGAATGGTGATAAATAATAACTATCTATTTCGTAATCTCATTGTTGCATGTTTACAAATTTTATTGCAGTCAATAAATTATTCTTTCCCCTCTTAATCAAATATGAGAGTGCAAACTTGATTTGGATATATTTTGTAACCCTAGTTTTGAGTGCTCAACTTCTAAACTTTTGAAAACTAATTGAAACTTTTCAATCCTTTTAAATAATGATTATAAGCTAATTAAAGTGTAAAATGAGCTAAAATACTCACTAGGATAGTTTATTTAGAGACTAAGCCTAACTAGAAGCTAATCATCTAAAAGTTATAGAGTACATTTACTAATTCAAATGCACCTAGATTATATCAATTACATTAAAACTAAACTGTCATCTTAGGTTTATTGTATGCTCTATATCTTCAAAATTTTATTCAAATTCAAAAAACTAATCTAGCTAGAGTTTTGACCAATGAGATTTAGATTGATACAATCTTAACAAATTTAACATGTATTTGCAAGCACAGATGTTACTTACAAGCATTCAAATATTAGAGATCAAGGAGAGAATGTTACAATGCACTATAAAGGCGTAAATAATTTTCTAAAACTATAGGGTTATTTTCATATAATTCATCCAAACTTCAATTCAAAGGATTACATATACAATAGTAGACCACATCTCCAAAATACGTCAATAGCTTTTTAAGACAATGCTATAATATAAAATTTTATAATATTGATGAGTGACATTTTAACCTTGCAATCAATATTTTTACATAAATATTAAAACTAAATATCTATAAATTTGTTTTAATCAATTACAAACATTTAATTTATAAATTCAATTATTATTTTACAACCATCAACCTCTACTAATTAATCTAAATTAGTACTTAGACTTTATCTAGATTTTATCAAAAGAAATTGTTTTCCTTACCAAGATAAAGAATGAGTAATCTTTTAACTTAATCTTTATTATGCAATCATAGGATGCTTTTTTTTCTTTACTTTTTCACTTCTAGACTACGCCCTTTTAATGAAACGGTAACGGCAACATACCTTTGCATCCCTTAAGCATTGTATAAAGCGAGAAAGGAGAAAATTCTGCATTCATTAATATATATTTTTCACTCTTTTTCACAGTACATATAGATTTCAAGAGAATAACTATTCGTGAATTGATAGACAGATAAGTTTGTTTCTGGTCTAAAATCATCGCATATATTGTACCCAAGATGCCGCGGAGGGAAGGAAGATATGGAAATCAGAGAGATCGTGAAAGAAGAGGAGAATTGCAGAGAAGTAGACAGATTTTACGGCGGAGAGAAGAATGGGAAACGAGACCAGAGCGGAGAGCAAATGATTTGCGACGCTTAAGAAGTATGCGAAAGAACATAAGGCACGTGTATCATTTCCAGAACAGAAGACCGGAATTGATTGAGACGCCAGTGGAAGAAGAAATCGGAGACGATGACCTTGAAGATGAATTTCTACGATTAGTTGGAAGTACACGGCAGAACTTGAGCGGAGTGTTTCACTTGGTGAACGGAAGACTGGAATTGATTGAGACGCCAATGGAAGAAGAAGAAATCGTCGATGATGAAGTTCAAGACTTGGAGAGAATGGAACGTGTGAGAAATGAGCAAATTGAAGAGATGGAGATGATAGAATATATCAGCGATAATGAGATTCAAGACATGTTCATGCTGGATGATTTCTTAGATGACACTGACATAGATGAACACTTTGGTATCATTTTATTCGCTGAGGCAACAGTACCTGATGTTGTTTCTGAACAGATGCAGGAGAAGGCTAGATAGCTGGTAGACGATTTTGGCACCATAAAAGTATATGAGCTACATATTAATGAAGTTCCTCTGTGTTCAATTTGTAGGATTGAATATGAGGTGGGAGAAGATGCCTGCCAAATGCCCTGTCACAAAACTCATATTTTTCACTCGGATTGTCTTCGCCAATGGTTAGAAAGGAGAAAAAATTGTCCACTGTGTAAAACAGCCGTGCCATGCCCATATCATCAACCGTTTATTTCTCCATCTTGGTCTGTAGATTTTGATATTAAAATTCAGCTGGCTATATATGTTGTGCTTATTCTTACTAATATTTTTAGGATTGTTTACCATTTCTTCCTGTGCTAAATATTTGATTCCTGATATCCAGTAGTTGAATATTTTAGTGTCGTCTTTAGGTAGATTTATGCTTTGAGAATAGCTCGAATTTGCTTGCTCTAAGAACTCATCTCATGATTAAGACAGCACTGATCTAAGTAGTTGGTTTATGTGAAATTTTTAGAATTGGTAGACAATGATACCGAAAATTCTCTGGAGACCAAGGGGTTGCACATGACAACAACGCACTAGAAGCCAAGATGAGACTTTCATAGGTAGTATGACGTGTAACTAGAACATTAAGTGACACAAATCGCAATGGATGGTGTGACACTTCAAGCAAGGCAACCAAATGGACCTAGGAATGATTCGAAATTTAAAGAAATCTAAAAAATAAATAAAATAAACATATGATTTTATTTTATCTTTTTAAATGCGTACTTTTTTTCTATATATTTTGTTTATTTAACTAATTATTGTATTTATTCACACACTACTTTCTAAAAAGTAATCAGCTATAATTTTTTATTTATTTTTCTTTAAGTCATAGATTAGATGGATGTTCATGATGTCATTCTTGCGAGCATGAAATTGACTCATTTGAGAATAAATTCAAATTTTCAAATTTATTTGATCGATCTATTTTGAATTTTAACAAATCAAATAATTTTGCTATTTCATATTATGCGTTAGTGTTTAAAGACATTGATTTACACATCGATTTGGTGCTTATAAACTAAAATGAAGAAAAAGAGATGGTTGTGTGTTTAAAAATGGAGATTAACAAGATGATAAATAACCTGTTTTCTCTTGTTATTTCATTCAATTATGCATAGAAGAACATCAAAAAATAAACCTAACTAATATGACAGTAAAAGAGTAGGTTTTAAGATGGTAAAATGATGTGTACCTATTGCAAAAACTACTTTTTCAGGCCCCAATAAGGACTCATTCACCAATTGGTGAATAGGTCCCTGCTAGGGTTATGAAAAATCAATTTCTTGATTTTGTTCTTGTAGGACCCTAAATCTGCAATATTCCTCAAACAATAATCACCATTAGCTTGGTTAATTAGTTCAGAACAAGCAAACTTAATATCTCCACGAAATAATACATTAATGCTTCCCAAATGCAAATAAATGACAAAAAAAAAACTAAATAAGCACATAAAAAGCATGATGTATGTTTATCTCATGGTGGATTGGTGCTATTGTAGAAAATAGCCCTTTCCCAACCCCTTTAGATAAGCTAATGTGATGAAAATGCTTTGAGGATGGTATGATGGTGATGGAGAAAGATGGGAAAAATTA
Source organism: Sequoia sempervirens (assembly GCA_007258455.2). NCBI lineage: Eukaryota > Viridiplantae > Streptophyta > Pinopsida > Cupressales > Cupressaceae > Sequoia > Sequoia sempervirens. Next base: position 18,271 of record VDFB02299277.1, read on the forward strand.
ATTCTCAAGGAGAGTGACTTTTGCAAGAGATTGTGGAGTTGAAATGCTAAGATTGTGGAGGATTTGTTCAAGGATGATGATCTCTATTTGTAGATTTTCAAATGCTAAGAGTGTTGAAAAGGGCCAATGTGGGACTAAAAATAGGCCAATGAAAGAAGGCCACTTGTCAAGTTGTGAGTGGTTGATGCATGTGCAAGATTTGGGAAATGTGCCCAAAAGGGGGAAATTTCAAATTTGAATTTGAGAGTTAATGCTTAGTTTGACCTTTGCAAGGGACATGTAAGAGACATTAATTTCTTTGTTGGATGTACATGTCCACTTGATTTTGAATTCAAATTCTAGGGAATATTCCTCATGGATGCCATGTTGAGTGAAAATGATGATTTAAATAAATCAATAAATTGATTTATTGGTGCAAGTGGCAATATCTAGAGAATGCAAGTGGTTAGGATTATCATTTAATCATGGTTATATTAGTTTAATGATGACTAGGATGTTTGACCTCTTTGACCTGAATATTTGATTTTTTTAAATCAGAAAAAGATGGAATATGAAATAGAGATTTAATTAAATAAGGTCTTGTTTATTTAATTAAAGATTGATGTGAGACAAGTTGATTTATTTAAATGAATAACCTTAGGACTAAAGACCTGATTTACCTTGCAACTAGATTTTTTGCGTTTGATTTATGCAATGAGTGGATGAATATGCATAATGCTAATTTTGCATGTCTACATTTGTCCCCTCTTTGAAGCAATGTAATTGTTGCATTGGTTCAAAGAATAAACTTGCCCTGATCAAAATTCAAAAAATGTATGATTTTTCGAATGCCCCAACGGAAAGTACACTGGTACATTGCCCCCTCAAGAGATTGAGCAAAAAGATTCAATTTGAGGGTCGATCTCATGATAAAGAGGTTCAAAATTAATGGTTATAGATGATGACACATATGATATGGTTTTATGATGCTTAGAATAACAAATCTATGTTATCGTAAACAACTTAAATGATGATATGATGTGATGATGGATGAGATGGATTATGCTATGATTATGGAAATGTATGATTTATGCAAATGCTTAGACTAACAGATCTATATTATGATGATTATGCAAATGCAATGCATGTGAAATGATCGATGTTTCCTATTATGCGTGATATGAATAATATGTGGTATGTTGATAGTTTTCTAGATGCAAGATGGATGCATGATGGATACATTGGTGATGATGATGTTAGCGTGGAAATGAGATGATGACAAGAGGATCCACAAGTCCATGGTCCGATGAGACTTTATTAGAGATGATGATGATAGATGATGATGATGATTTGCTTATCAAGGATTGGGATTTTAAAAGGGCTACTTACCTTATGTTTGATAACACACGTAGGTACAATGCATCAAGGTATAAAGAACCAGAATGACATTGTACCTAGTGCGATGGACTTTGACTCGACAAATAGATAGGATTATTCTTGTTCACACTTGACATAGGGAAACCTTGCTAGGATGTACCTAACAAAGCAAGTACTCGCCAAGTTATTTTACAAGAATGTCCAACAAGCACAACAAACAAAAGATAATGATCATTGCCCCATTCCTATCTCTCTAAATCCTTCACTTGGATATCATCAAGAGGTCCTTGGAATGAGCACAATAAGATAAATAAAAAATAAAGACCAAGTACACAAACACACCAATGTTCTTCATATCTCTAGCCAAAAGGGATTTGTTTTGATAGAATAAGAATCCAAAGTGATATCCAAAATGATGCCCATTGTCGGAACGATATATCCTAGGACATGCATTGTATAGGATGATGATGGGTTGATAAGTTGATTGATAGGCTAATGATATAAAGTTGAATAACATGTTTGAAAATGATCAAAAGTTTGATTTTGTTTTAAAGATTTGTTGTTTGCTTTTGATTTCATGATTGAAGCTTGCTTTTGTTGATTGCTGTGATTGTTTCTGTTTGTTTTGCCAAAGGGTGAAGGTGGTGATCAGTTTATTATGGATGATTGATTATTGCAGGTGCAAGCGAGATGAGATGAATTGATTTTTTCAAATATTTGGATGTTTTTGATGTTTTGAAATATTTTGAGGCTGTTTTTGGTTCTTTTGAGATTTTTACAAATGTTTTGATTTTTGTATTTTGCAATGTTTTGGGGCTTTCTGAGATTTTATGAATGTTTTTGGATTTTGATGTTTTTTCAAATGTTTTTGGATTTTGTGTCTCAGGGGCTGATCAAAGAATAGCCTTGCCTAGGTTTAAGCTCAAAGACGACGTAGTTCAGATACCATGTTTTTGATGTTTTTCTAATTTTTTGAGTGTTTTTGGATTTTGATATTTTTTGAATGTTTTTGGATTTTTTGATTTTTTGATTTTTTGGATTTTCGTATGATTTTGATGATTTGGATATGGAAATGTGTGATGATATCAGTGCTTTGTTTGGGATTTTTGTTGAAGACCAAGCTAAGGTTGATTGATTGAATCAATGGATTGATGATAATGATAACATTGTTGAGGAAACACAACAATGCAAGGATTTGATTAATCAGGATTAATGACGATAACATTGTTGAGGATGCATAACAATGATGATAACATTGTTGAGGATGCACAACAATGCAAGGATAGTGTTAAACAACACAATGATTGAGAAGGATATCCCAAGATTATGGATTGATTGGATTTGATTGATCATGATTAATGAAGCTTGATTTTGGAACAAAAGATGTTTGAATGATTGATGTGATGTTTGAAGTTCAACTTAGATGCAACTGATAGTGATTGTTTTGATTGGTGTTCAATGAAAGATGAAGCTTGATAAGGAACATCTTCTCTTTAAAATGTGCTGTGGACTAGTGATTTGGATTTTGGATTGCCGATGCTTGACCAATTTGATTTCACATTTTTCAATGTTTGTATCACCATATAAGTTGGAGGATATAGATCAAGATTTATTCTCAAAGCAAGATGTACATATTTCCCCCCAGTGTCTAGCAATGTATGGAATGCGATGTGTGGATGCTTAGATAGGTGTATGGATGGATGGATATGGATTATCTTGTGATAAGATAAGGTGTTCAGATAATGAATGATCATTTGGATAATGCTTCATGGCTTAAATAATGCTAGGTAGGATA